>SEOQ01000149.1:0-44064 GCA_004679275.1 Dentipellis fragilis
TTGCAAGAACTGCTGCGCGTCGTACGACACAGTCGAACTGGGAGACGTCATGTCATCTATTCGATGATGGTTTAGACATCTATACTATAATAGTCTAGATATGTTACTTACCGATTGCACTGTGTATACAAATCGCGAGGAGTTCGTCTCGGAGCCCCATTGGAATTTCTTGTGGCCCCTCAGGATACAGTACCCAATGTTCCCTTGAACAAACAATTATACTCGTCAGGATGCTTCTCGAAGATAGTCTAGCCGAAATTTGACTTACCAATAGTTGGACTCGATGGTGAGTTCTGTCGGAGTAGACTTATATCGTGACCTAGCTTGACAGTGAAAGAGAACATACTGAGGTGAGCCATTGACGTGACTCCTTTGAGATCGTATGTCAAAAATTCGCAGTCGTAGTCCTCTATCCAAAACATACTGCGCGTCTCATGTTCGACGCAGTAATAACGCCAATTCATTTCTCCGTCTTCGCCGGGAGTAATTTCCATTACTCGGTCGCAGCATATGGACGGCCAGGATCCATGTAAAGCGAGGACGAGGTCGTCCAGATAGTCGATGAAGCATTCTAGCTCCTCACGCGTCGTCGCATCATACATGTAGTTGTCCGTGAAAACGCGCTAACAAGTATTCCGGAGTGAGTGCGGCGTTGACAGTATTTGAGATCGACGCACCTTTTGCCGGTGATAGAAGTACAGCGCACCTTCCGGGTGCGACACAGTAGTCCATTGGCCGCAGTTGCCTTCTTCTGTGCTTCGGACAACTATGTCAATGATACTACCTCTCTTGAGCTCCAAGAAAACACGCACTGGGGAAAATTTATCGTCATGGCAGGAACCGTACTGATATTTTCCTGGCCAGGACTGTTCGCACAAGACGAGTTAGAGTATATCGCATATAAATCGTAAATTATTGACTGACACAATGTAGTCACTGATATAGCGAGACACGTCCTCAACTAACATTTGCTTGATGCACCGACCAGGAAGTAGTTCGGGACGCTGAGCCGCCGGCTCCATGATCGAAGACGCCTTGGATGGGGGATTGATATTGACTTCGACCAAAGAACCGGATGTGCTTATTGAGTACGGAGTGCGAGTCCCCGAGCCAGGTATAATCACACTGTCAGGGTGCAAAAGAGACCCAGGTCGAGCGGGGGAGGCTGGGCGGGAAGGAGAGCTGCAACGGGATGTAGAGGGAGGTGGCCGGGGACGGGAGTTATCGACGAAATCTTGAGACGCTGTAGAAGGTCGACGCGGACGGGTTTTAGCTCTTTCTGCATTCCGTTTCGCCATTTGGAGCAAGCGTGCATCGGCTTGAAGAGCTGAAAGGCGAACACTGGCAATGCTCAGATTGTCCGCACTGTGATTGGTTCTTGTACGTTGGTAGTCCAAGTGCGGTGTGGAACCTGTCTGGAACGGGTAAGGTCGAAGGCCATCCGAGGGTAGAGCCAAGGAAGCAGGTCGGTTGACTGGTCCAGGGGCCACGGGGCGCAACTGAATGTTCGACTGGCCGGCGTTCGGAGGCACAAGGCTTGCTGAAATGAAAACGTCCTTCTCGATAGACCCAACACTTGGCAACCCGTTTCGAAGGTCTCGGCTCATATCCTGTGGTTGTCTGTGCCCTCGAAACCAAGGCTTCGCAAGTCGAAGATGACGGCGGATGAGGATCCACAGAAATACCCCTGCCTGCTTGAAATCGAAGGCAAAGCGACCATTTATTGCTCGGATTCTGCGCAGTAACGTCAGGAGCAAACGAGCGAGGGAATGCATACGGCGTGTGGCCCAGAGTAACTCGGAGGTGGAGGCGCGTACCAGGAGTTTTAATGCTGCTGAGGAGCGCTAAATGCATGGCGATTGACCTTTGATACATAGATCCCAGGATGCTGATAGAAGTCAGACGCCTCGTGGTCGTGCAGTAACACTCGTGACCAACGACAAGTTTCTGAGATATGCACCACTGGCGTGGGATCTAACGACAGGATGATATGCTGTTTGTTCTGAACAGACAGGAAAGTGTCTGAAGAGTAAGATTATTCGAGCTGGAGTTTTCGTCGCGGATGATCTGGTTCGAAAGGGTTCGAATGGAAAAGGGACGTCCCTTGGCATTTAAATTTCAGACTCGTGCGGCTCTGCCTCGGCATATTGTGGCTGTACTTTGACCAAGACATATCGAAGTCAGCTTGAGGCTGAAGCTGAAGAGGTATCTGCCGTCTATGTCAATGCGCATGGTAAGGTTGTTTGCAGCAAAGGACGATCCTTTCGTGGATGCTTCAATTACACGCCAGCACTGGTCCATGCCGGCGCCGGCACGGCTATCGGCGCCAGAATTGGAAGGAGTCCAACGCGTGTGTGGCGTACGGCGTCTATTTCCATCCGTCATTTGTACGCGTCGCAGTCCAACTTCCATGCTATCTACGAGCACCCAGGCTACCTAAACCTGATATAACTGACAAAGGCATGTCCGTAAAATTCAGGCTGAGACCTCTACTGACTGTGTCGCAGGGATATGTACCACCGTCGACCCCAATCCCCGAGCGACCTCAAGAAACAGCGACTACAAGAGGAGTACGACGAGGTGGAGGAAGAAGGCGCGTTAGGACATTTCATGGTGTTCGGCCAAAGACATGAGCATCTGTGGTTCGGTGACGGCACAATCGTGCTCCGCGCAGACGACACTCGGTACCGCGTGCATGCCGATATCCTAGAGACTTGCTCGTCCGAGTTCAAGAGGATGCTCGAGACGGAGACCAAGGATGAAGGATCGCTCGTCGTTGGCGTGCCATTGCTCGTGCTCGATGACGAGCCTATATACGTCGAGTGTATGCTCAACTTTTTCTACAAGATCAGGTATGACGACGGGCATTTCTACTTTCTATCAATCTAAGCTGACTCGGACCGGCTTCCCGTTGTGTTTGTGTTTCTGCTCTACAGTGAGGTAGAGGAGTACGAGACAGGAGCTTCACCTTCCTACTTATACCTCAAAGCCTGGCTCCACATGGGACAGAAATACGCCATCAAAACGCTGTGGATGGCAGCCGTCGACCACATCGTGCGCGTCTACCCGCCTGGGCTCTCCGATTTTGAGATGCGCTACGAATACACCTGCACCGAAGAGGGCGAAGAGTACGGTCTGGACGCCCTGGACGCCTACCTCGTTGCGGACCTGGCACTTTCGTACGATCTGCACTCCGTCCTCCCCATTGCGCTTTTTTGCATCTGCGACGAGCCGCCCGACGAACTCTTCAAAGTGCGCACGATCGTCAAAGACTCAGTGCTCGGTCAGGAGATGTACGACAAGACCGAGGCCGAGATCATGAAGCGGTGCTACATCGGCCGTGGGCGGTTGCGGGCACTGCAGCATATGGAGCTCATGACCACCTTGTACGCTCCAGTCAGCGATGCCTGCACGCAGAAGGAAAAATGCAAAGAGATCACCAAGTCTCTCTACGAGGAAACACAAGAGAAGAACTGGTTCTCCGATGCCGACCGAGGGCACATGTGGATGCGAAATTCAATTTCAGCTAGTGTCTGCCCAAATTGTCGGGATTTCTACGAGCAGCAGGACAAGGAATCACGGGCGAAACACTGGAGCAAGCTTGGAACGATGTTCACACCATAGCATTTGGGTATCCTGGGATCTACGCGGCTAGCCTAGTCCGACCTTTAATGTTATCATACCGCAATATAATCCGTTGGGCAACTGTCGTTGGAAGGGTAGGCCGGTTACAGAGAGCGGGATGCAAGTATTACAGGTACGAGATGACAGCGCCCGATACTCCTCTACTCAAAGCCGGGCTCTCACGACTATAGGCCTGTCATATTCGTCGGTGCTGCGTGGAAGTCGTCGAACTATTGGCGGTGCTGCTTTTGTCTTCCTCTCGGACATCTAGGACAATAATTTGAACGCTCCCTGTCATGGGACGGACAACTCTCACCCATGCCGCAGGACATCCGCCACCCGGCGACTTCATGACACCTTTCTATCAGCACAGAACAGACGACTCGGAACCAACAATCTAGCACGGCGCAGCGTAGCACCGGGCTCGAGACGCGCATCCTCGTGGCGTAAATCGGCGTCAAATATCGAACTTCCAGAAGGCTCTTGAGGCCACCGTACCTCCAAAATCGTAACAAGCTTACGCCTATGCCTCGTGTTCGCGTTCGCGCGAGACCCTGACAGCTCACGATCCCATCCGTCCCCGAGGCCTCTGGATTGCCCGACACGGACGACGTCTTGCGTCTGCTCGAGGGACCCCGAGTATCCCTCCTTCCGTACGTCCTGACTGTCGATCGGGACAAGATGGACAGTTTCACGTTGATCGCAGGTCGGAAGGCTCCATTTGGATGGAGGTGGGCGCGATGAAGGGCGGGAGTGGACGCTTAATCCTACAGCTGGGCGACTCCGGAAGTTGAACGCAGCGGACCAGAGTATGTTCTGTAGGTTGCCTCTTGAACTCCGTGCTGCGACAATGAATGAAGATGACAGGACAATGAACGAATGCGATAGGTCCGTTGGGCTGATAGACGCGATGACGCCGGGCAGGAATTGCGAGCAAACTCGGACTCACTCAAGTACACAACTTGACTGCCCTATACGACGAGGTTATTTATGGATGACAGTCGTACAACGTGCTAAATTCGCTGGAATGAGGCCTAAGTATATCTCTACGAAGCTGTTTTATGGTGGAAGTCCTTCCAAGATGGTGAAAGACACGACCAGTGAACTTGAGTTCGTGTTGACATGGGTGCGGGGTATACCTCGGTGAGCATAGCATCAATCAGATCCTCCAGCTCTGCCTTCTATAGCTATTTCTGATTTCTTTTGTTTTAAATATAGTGCACAGTCTAGAGACTGTCAACCTAGGGCACGATCGTGTACTACACCAGAAGATCCACCATTGGCAGCCGGCGCCAAAGCGCATGATAAGATAAGATCCGCAAACACCGCGGTCTCGGAAACTTGCGCGTAGATAACGACAACACCGGTCGTCCTCTTCCTCCTCCTGATCATCATCGAGATTCGAGTCGCATATGCATCATCATCAACGTCTTCCACAACCTCGACAATGGCAGACCCTAGACAGCGCAGACCGGCCGTCCATCGACACCCACGCATTCTCGCAGGCACACGCGCATTTCCCCGACAATTCCACCCGCGCCCCCCGCTCGGCGCTCACGAAACCCCAGCAGTGGACGATAAGCACGCACACATTGCGATCTGGCTTCTGGCTCGCGCTGCGGCCATCATGCATCTCGTAACGACCGCCGCCGGCGAATTCGCAATTCGCAATTCACAAACTCTACGGGCGAACGTGGCCTCGAATTCATGGCGCAGGAGGGGCACTCATGCCTCGGATGTCTCACGTATCCCGCGGGCGAGCGAGGTATATCCGGGAGTGGTCTTGGCCAGCGGTCGTACGTCTCACCTCCTTATGTCTGTGCTGCCTGCTTACTGCCCGCGAGATAAACTGCACCAGGACGGGAACGGGTTTTCCGAATGGGATATCTCGCTGCACGCTCAGCTGCAGATTCTCAGCATCGAACGTGCTGTGACGGCTACGTACCCCCACGCAGCAACTTCTTCTCATGGCGCTCTCTGCCAGTGCTCTCCTCGAGCCAGTGATGCCTGGGCCTGTGGAGACTGCACTCGCTATAGCGCATCTTTGTGGTGCCCGACGCTTTGCGGTTCCGATATCGGTTACAGCAGACCTTGAAACCCAGAAAATTTCGCATCAGCCCCTCGCGCGACGCAGACTTTCTCCCTCCCAACGACGCGCCGCAGCCCCGATCCTTCCCCCTGCCAATATTCAGGCCGAGTGCGCGAGGGTCTTGGGTCTTGGAGCTCGCCATCACGGCGATCTCCACGCTGCAGCGTCGTATCTCGCGTGTCACTGCCGGTGCGTGCCTTGTGTCGGGACGTATAATTTATATTGATGACGAGCTTTGGCAGCGCTTGTACGGATTACCGCGGCTGGCTTATCGACTCGGGCTCTGTGCCAAAGCGCGCAAACTCAAGCTGCAGCAGCCTGTGACGTTCTCATCTGGACATGCGAATTGACATTGACATCGACATGTCCACACACGCATCGCGCTCCAGATACTAGATACGCCGGCGCCGCGCCTCCCTCCGAGCCCAAATCTCACGTCGTCAATCTCCTGATGACGACGCGCGGCGTGCCGAATTCGAACAGGCTTCGCCNAGCCAATGGGCGCCCGCGCTCGCTCGCGTGCTCGACGGCCTGACGTGCGACTCGGGCTGACGGATCCGGAGCTCGCTTTGGCACTATAGCTGACAGGTGGCCCATCTGCGACTCCTCTTCGGAGGCTATCGTGTATCATGGACATATATCAGGGTGGGTAAGTAAGTGCCCATTCTGTAATTGCAATGGGGCCGGGCGTAGCTGAATGGGCGTAGATAAGGCCTCGGGCCCGGATGCGACAGGACGAGACGAGGGGGGCGGGTGGCTTTCCGTACGTGTTCAAATTGTGCGAGGCGTGGGTGATGCGTATACGACGTACGTGCGCGCGATGCCGTGATGCCTTGCGGTTTGTTTGACAGGATGCACATTTACAGTACTACTAGTGAGGCTGCTTCCATGTGATATTGTGTTTTGCAGCGCTAATCTGAACTCCATGCATCACTAGAACTGTACTATCTACGCCCATTATTCGTGTCACGCACGGTATGCCGTCACCTTCTCTTCGAACCGAGCAGCACTCTGAACTCAAGTATGCAGGGATACTGTACGTACCCATCACCAACGTGCCAACGTGCGCCGACCACGCTCACTGGCAGAATCCCTGGGCTCAAGGTCCCTAGCCTCAAGGCCCAGCTCACAGTGAATTCGAATCTCGTCACCGTAGCAAGGGCACGACCGCGGCCAGAACCCTGCGGATCGTCAGTCGAGCAGCGAAGATCTCGCACTCTCACCGCTCGGGCTTCTGGGTCCTTGATTCAGAGTTTCTGCCGTATACCTTCAACCTAAATCCCATTCCCGACCCAGATTCCAGGCCACCCAGGTCCCCGCCAGACTCTGGACTTAGCCGCCCGCCACTTCGCCGGGATTCATATTCAGAGCCCGAGCTCCAGCTCCAGCTCGTGCGTCCCCTCGTTTGTCAGTGCTGGATACGGTATGCGTACCGCGTACCGCGTATCGCGTATCGGTCGACGGGCCCGGGACGCATTTACCTTAGTCTTCTGCGTCGGACGCACTCCGGCTACTTATTCTCGTTGTCGAATGTCGAAGGCGGCTGTAGCATCGACTGCCCATAGAGCGAGGGGCCCCCCCCCCCCCCCCAAAAAAAAAAAAAAAAAAACCCCCCCCGGGGGGGGAAAAAAAATTTTTTTTTTTTTTCCCCCCCCCCCCCCCCCCCCGGGGGGGAAAAAAAAAAAGGGGGCCCTTCGCGATGGCTGACCCTCCGGAGCAAGGTCCGTCGTGAGCAGATCTACGAGTGCACTCGCCGACGACGATGAAGCCTCTGCCCAGGACAGGCTCGCACGACACCCGCGAAGCAACGTCGACCAATCTGAAACACTCCATTCGCGTCTGCAGTGAGTGGAAAGGAGCTTCAGACGTCCCAAGGGCAACGCCGACCAAAGAGTGTGCACCTCCGACAGCGGGAGCAGGTCTCCTTCGGGTGGGGAGATGAGGAGCTGAAACAACGGCTGCACATACTTGGGATACTCTGGGATGGGTAGGTCGGTGTCTATGTCGCTGCGATGCCATGTGGTGATCCGGGTCCCCTCGGAGACATCTTTCATGGACAGAGTATGGAGATACGCCGACATATCGACTTTGAAAGACAGCCACGGGAGTAGAAATTCGCACCCTTGGTCGGTCCAGTAGCATCGGATGCTACTATGTGTGGTCACAGGCATGATGATATGCTTAAGGAAAAGGCCGCAGTTTTCAGTCCTGTCAGTGAAGTAGAGATGTGAAGCTTGGGAAGAGCGACAATGGGTCCACAAATGTAGTGGGGTGTAACGCCAGCCGGTGGTCGCGGCATAATGTTCTGGATGCAAAGACTCTCCAGAACTGGCATTCTCTCGAGCGCACCTAGGAACTTCTCCAATTCGTTTGCATTACCAATGCGTTCGCACCTGTTCCGAGTCACGCGCAGGTAGACGACGGACTCAAATGCAGTGGAAAGCCACGGAATGCACCAACTTATGAGTCTGACATCGCTGAGTCGTGGGGCAAGCTTGCTGAAGAGGTCTGGAGGCAAAGAGGGCGTGACATCCGAGTCATCGATGCCAGAGGAGACGGTGGCATTGTATAATGAAAGTTTCTCTAGAAGCGGTGCGGGGCTACGGAGCGAGGGTGCCATTGCTGTTAAGTCCGCGACTGTTGTGATAATAGAAAGTACTCGGATATGTGAGAGGTGGTGAGCGATATCCACGATGAAGTCTCCAGAGTGATCGTCTGGAAGGTTGTAGAATGCTGGCATGAAGCGCTCAATGACGAGGGGCGCCTTCTGTGAGCGGCGGAAAAATTCTTCTGTCCATCTGTGACCGAGGTCGAACATGATGTTGGACCACAAGATGTGGTGTTCGAGAGCGATGGTCCTCCACCGGTGGCACACATGGGTTACTTGGATCCATCCAATGGCTTGCGGGGGAAGAGAATCATTGGAGGAGCTAAAAGACTTCTTTCCGATAGGCTCGTAGATATCGCGGAGAAAGTGAAATATGTGGGCGAGGGTCTCCGGAGGTAGATGATTGACTGGGGAGAGGGCATTGTACTGGGTGCGGAGAGAAATTGTCGCCTGCTCGACGGTAGCCATATCCCGTTCCAATGCTTCGCGCGCATCCGAAATGTTTGCGGTAAGAGGCATGGCACCGGACCTGCGACTGGCCGGTTTCCAGATGAGCGTTACCAGTGGCACAGAGTTAACGTAAGTATTTCATGACGCTGAAAAGTAGTAAAGTGTATGAGTCTTGCCGCTTGCATTCTGACGAGAGATTAGACAGTTCACCTGAAAGCGTCACTGATGCACAGGGATAAGACGTAGATGTAGGGTGAATACAGAGTACAAACCTGTACTGAGCACAAGCCTGCAGAGCATCATGCATCAAGTCGGAAAGATTCAAAGAACGATAATAGGCACCGGCGGCTTGGGCCAAATTCGTGAGTCACATGTCACATGTGACTCGATGGCGTTATTGAAGTTATTCCCTTCAAATCGAACCGTGAACACTAATTGCGACGCGTAGGTGACAGAAACAAACAATTTTGCTCTTCTCCAGTCGTACATAGTACAGAAATCATACTCAAATCATACTAGAAGTAACTCGAGCTTACCAAGTCTATAGGCCCCCCTAATCTCCCTCTTCGTCCAAGTCGTCCGACATGTCACGAAGGTGCCCGTCCCAAACGACCTCAGAAACAACCTCTCTCAACCTCTCTACCAGCTCCGAACTGATACTGCACTCTTTTATGACCAGCTTCTTCAAAATTCCCTGACCCATTAACCGCTCTGGAAGTTCGTCGTTGCGGAGATGACGCCCGTGGCCGAATCGGACATTTAACAGAGTCAACTCTTCCAATCGCGGATAGATCGGTGCTTCTCCTCCCTGGACCGGCGAGAACCCTGTCAACAGGAGCTCGCAGAGAGGTCTGGCACAAGAAAACCTAATTCTTGCGTGCCGCAAATCGTTGCACATCCCGAACAGGGTCGACCAGTCTTGAGTACTCCATCCCTGTTCGGAGGAGACAGACAGCACTCGCAGGTCTCCCAAGGGCATTGCATTTAGAAGCATCCGGATCTGAGGAAACGGAAGCTGCCCGCCGTTATGACCGAGAGTGAGTTGGAATATGGGCAGTTCCGAGTCGCTGTGGGGGGAATTGACTGCAAGCTTGGGATTTGCAAAGTTCGTGACATCCCTGTCGTAAGCAGCTATCGTGGGCCAGTCATAAATCTCTGTGAGGGCCAATGTTCGAATGAGAGGCGAATTATTGATCCTCGTAGCTAGCCACGGCAACAGGAAGTCACATCCTTGATGGTGCTGCATGCACGAAACATGCCATTCTGCCGTCGCAGGGATAGTCATGTGCTTGAGAGCAAGACCACATTTTCGGATCTCGTCGGCCAGGCGAATGCTGCAAAGTTTGGGGAAAGGAATGGTGGGTCCGCATACGGAGTGATGTGTAACACCAGTAGGGAGTGGTGGTAATATATGCTCGAGCGTGAGTTTTTCCAGGGCGGGCATCTTCTGCAGAGTGACCAGGAGTTGTCCGAAGTCACCTGCATCATGAGGACGGTCATAGATGGGGTGAGACACTGTCAGGTGAGCGAGAGATGCAAATGCTATGGATGACCACAAGAAACTCCACCGCTGGAGAGTGAGGTCACGAAGTCGTGGAGCAGATCCACTGAAGGCTTCTAGAGGAAAGACGGGCATCTGTACGTGACCCATCGACGGTGGTGGCACGTTCAAGTTCGACAGGGCCAACTTTTCCAATATCGGCGCTGGACGATCTAGAGCTTGTACAATCGGCGCAAGTATATCGACCGCCCCATCAATAGAGAGCTCCCTTATATGAGGGAGATGGTGCGCGATGTCCGCAGCGAGTTCTCCTGTAATAACTTCCTTACGACTGGGCAAACCCATTCTGTTGGGCTGAATGACGACGAGGGCCATTTTCGAGCGGCGAAGGAACTCCCTCTTCCATTCGGCGCCGAGTTCGGATCTGATGTTGGACCATAAGGCAGGGTGCTCCAGAGCGGCTGTCCTCCATTGGCGGCACACGTGAGTCGCAGCCGGGACCCATCCCACAACTCGCGGTGGAAGGCTCGCCGTCGGAGGGGCCTGAGGATCGTATGTCGGAAGGGGCCTGTCAGCGTCGGAATCGCGCAGGAAGTGAAATATGTGAGCGAAGGTCTCCGGGGGTAGACGGTTGACTGGGGCGAGAGCATTGAGTCGGGCGGAGACAGAGGACATCAACAGGCCGATAGAGTTGATCTCGAGCTCGAGAGCCCTCCGTGTGTCCAAAATGTCTGTCGGCGTTTCGGCACAAGATCCATCTTGCTGCGTGAAGCGAGCATTCTCGGCGTTGACCCAATACTCCGTTGCACTAAAAACCGCCAATGGGATGAGTATTCCCGTCCGATCTAGTTGCGATGTGCGATCTTTCATCACCTCAATGCGGGGTCGGCGAGGAGCATGTTTCTGTAAGACACCGAAGAGTTAGACAACAGATAAGACCCAATAAAGCATTGATCATACATGTCAGATTGGCGGCGTCGATTCAGAGGTGTTGTTGTAGTCAGAGAGGCGACGGGACCGGGACGAGGCAGCTTGCCTTGGCTGGTCTTGACCGAGCCTGATCAGATGCGGTGAGTCGTGCCAGATATATTTAGAGTCGGCGCTAGGGCGGCTCGAAGTCCGGACCGGCTTCTAGTTCACAGTAGCGCTGCAAGCTAGACTGGTGACCGAGTCTCTAGCAAGCAGTGACGGACAAGTCGAGTATGTTGTGTCAACATGCGAACCTGGTTTGCGAACTTACGAGATCGGTGAACATAAATCCCAAGCACTCCTGAGGCTTGCTGACGACGACCCGCCGAAGCTGCCTGATATAGCCACGGAGAGTCCAGAAAAGGCGAAAGCGTCGCAGAGGCTCAGACAGTCCCAACAGTCGCTCACTCTTTGCCCTGGAATATAGTCCAAAACGAAGCCGTTGAAGTTGCCCACGGACACAGTACGCCGGATCGCAGGGACGAGGATGGATGTCGAGCTGTGGACGATGCTCATGGCGGTTATTTCCTGTTGTATCAAAGATCCATATGCTTTCATTACGACGTCCGACACATTGAGTCGGACAGAAGCGGGTTTGAGTGCTGACCCACGAGGAAGTTCGTCCTGGCAAGTTTTGAACAAGTGGACTAGTTCCTCGTCGGATAAGGACGATATATCTGCCCAACACGGAAGCTGATATTTACGTCAGGTAAGTTTTCGGCGACGTTAGATAGGTACATTACCTCCTTGTCTGATGACGAGACTCTTCATGATTCATGATACTGAACACGGTAGCGATAGCCGTCGTAGCCTGTGGCCGACAAGAGCTCGCTGGCGCGCTAGAGGATGGAGTGCAGACTAAAAGAAGAGCTTGAGTACCTGATTCAAATTCAATTGGCGTGTTGTAAAGATACGACTTCGACTTACTACATACCATCGGTGCTGCTCACGGCTCGTCCTATAAAGTTCAACAACTTGGAGTTGGCTTTCGAGGTCGAAGCGCCGAAGGCCCAAAACGGACGCGACCGCCGGCATCCGGCCTTTTCCGAAGAGGACGAATACCGGTGCCCCGGCGCGCCGGGTGCTCGACGCTACTGCAGCTTTGATTCAACGAGACCTGCCCCAATCTGTAATTTCACAACCACGACGCCCTTCAAGCAGCACCCGCATCATCGAGTGTAAATTGTGTCAGCTTTGGCTCGATAAAAATGACCGAATTTCTTCCGCGCAGGACAACCGACGCCTTGGCAGCAACATCGAAACACGCACGAAAACATGGTGGCAGAGCTCTTCGTTCGCATGCTTTACATGATACATTCAGAGATCTAGAGATACGAGCGCCTACTTCTGGGCCTCAGCAAGGCGAGCCTCGGCCTCCTTGAAGTTGATGACGTTCCAGATGGCGTTGAGGTACTAGGAAGAATTCAGCAGCTGCCCCATTCGGGATCCACGAAGGAGGACTTACGTCGGGCTTGACGTTCTTGTACTGCAAGTAGAAGGCCTAGGGGTGCGAGGTTCAGCAGGATTCAGGCGTAAACAGATAAGATAGACTTACGTGCTCCCAGATATCAACACCAATGATAGGAACGTGCGCTAGAGTGTTGTCAGATATATTGAGCTTTACTCATTGATGATATATACGCACAGAGAAGAGGGTCCTGGTTAGCGGTAGTGACGATCTCGAGTTTCTTCGAGAAAGAGTTGTATCCCTACGAACGTTCATAAGGTTGGACATCTGACATCAACGACGAGCAAACTACTTACGAGCCAGCCCCAGCCACTACCCTGGATAGCAGCCGTAGAGGCATTGAACTTCTTCTTGAAGTCCTCGACGGAACCGAAGTCGCGGTCAATGGCAGCCTTCAAGGGGCCATCCGCGAGCTGGCCTCCGCCCTGGCTCGCAGGCGCGAGGTTCTTCCAGAAGAGCGAGTGGTTGATGTGGCCTTTAAAAACGAGTTAGATACAGACTTGAGATGAAGTAAAGGGGTTAACGTACCTCCACCATTGAACTTCAGCGCGGACTGCAGAGCAATCTTTTGCTTGATGTCAGGACTGACGGCGTACGACTCCTCGGCCGCGTTCAGACCATTAACGTATGTCTGGTGGTGCTTCTGGTGGTGAAGCTTCATGATCTCCTCGGAGATATGGGGCTCGAGAGCCTGCGCAGCGACAACCGAGCATGAGCACCATGAAGTACCGCCCTACCTCGAAGCTACTCACATCGTAAGAGTACGGCAGCTCGGGGAGGGTGTGCAGCGAAGCTGCAGCCGAGGGCGCAGCGAAAGCGCGGGCGAAGGCAGGGCGAACAGCAGAGCGAGCGAGAGAGAACATGATGGTGTGTGGAAAGCAGGAAAAGGCGTCAAGGGCGGTTATACAGGCGATTCCCGGGACAAACGTCATACTTATCGGCACGCCGCGCACGTGACTTGTAAGCGTCATTGGCACCAGGACCAATCAGAATCGAGGGGGCCATACAATCTCAGTAGGAGTTCCATAAAATTATTTCGTATGACGGCTATCCCTCGGTCGAGTTGAGAGGGTGTGTTGAGCGACTTCCATTGCCAGAGTCCGAGATATTACAAGATCTGAGATTCAGATCTGGGACGCGTGACCGCGACGCGTGTGGTACGCAAATTTGAAATTTCGTTGAGGAGTCACCGTGACATCCTCGAGCTCCTGAACACCGACTCAGATACCCCATGTTTGCAACAACCTTGACCGGATTGAATCATATCTTCACTTAAAATTCCAGAAGCTTTATTCTGCTATGCACCCCCGTAATCCCTACCGGACGCCGCCCGATTTTGCGACATTGGCGGAACACTATCCACCTCTCCAGCAGTAGTAGGTTTTCATTACTTTCTGTCGCCACGAACTACAACTCAAGCACTCTCTAAAGTATAATCCGGTCCGTTTCTGGCGGACCCACAGTCGACTTCAATGACGAACGGGCGCAGAGGTATGCCACGACGATTCACTCACTTGCAGCTTTATGACCGTATACATGATCAAGACAGACGTTTGACAGAAGCGCTCTTGCATCGCGACTTTCAGCTCAGCATAACCATTCCTGACAATCGGTTATGTCCACCAGTAGGCGCTTTCTTGGTCAGTTCGGCACCATAGTCCTAACACTCGAATCCACTGCCAGATACCTAATAGGTATGGCTTCTCCCGAATTACTTAGCCACATTCTGATTGGCTAGAATGTCAGACTAAACTACATTCTGTGGATTCAAGACATCATCTCGGCCACGGCCAGCAATCAGAATGTCTCTGTCCGAGGACTCGATATGTAGGTCTTACAAGCTTCGAATTGCATGGTATTTATCTTCTTCATCAGTGGTACCGGGTCCTCAGCAATCTATCCCCTTCTCGGCTGTAAACTGAGTCCGAACTGGCATTTCGTCGGGTCTGGTAACCGACAGCACTACTCATCAAGATATTGGTTCTAAGAGTTCACCCGTAGATATCGACAGAGACTCCCTCGAGAGTGCCCGAACAAATGTAAAACGTAACAGCATGGGCGATAGAATTGAGATTGTTGAGGTATCCGCCGAGGGTCCGATTCTGCAACCACTGGCGGCTTCTCGCATTCCGTATGTCTCGACATTCTTTTATCATAATTACGCCTGTTAACAGGTCGAGCAGGTATGACTTTACAATGTGCAATCCGCCATTTTATAGCAGTGCGGAAGACGTCGCACGTTCGGCGGAAGCCAAAGAGTTTCAGCCCAACGCCGTATGTGGCCTTGCCATCGCCCTTATATAAAACGGTCTGCTTACGAGTGGGACAAGGTATGCACCGGTGCCGACGTAGAGATGATCACCGAAGGCGGCGAATCTCACTTCGTCTGTCGAATGGTCGAGGAAAGTCTGGCTCTTAAGGACCGTTGTCGGTACGGCGACTCCTAATCAGTATCCGCCACGAAATTTGACATTATGGTATTCAGCTGGTACACATCGATGCTAGGGAAGCTTTCCTCCCTCACCGATGTCGTCTCGCGCCTCCGGTCGCACTCGGTATGCGGCACGCGCGATCATCCATTCTTCATCATATACTGACTGTACAGGTCAGATCGACAACTACGCAATCACCGAGTTCGTGCAGGGCCAAACTCGCCGCTGGGCCGTCGGATGGTCCTTCACCGAAGAGCGGCTCCCTGATGTTCGCCGTCCCCTCTTATCTCTTGCTCTTATTTTCTGATATTTATTGCAGAGTCTGGCCCGGATACCTAACCCCGGCGTCAGCAGCCTCATGCCACCTCGGAACAACTTCCGCCAGGCTCTACCGGGTATCCCCTCTCCCTCAGCTCTGATAGACGTACTTTCAAGTATTCCGGGCCTCGTTCTTTCCTCAACCACGCAGCCTATCACTATCTCCGCACAGACGAACTCATGGTCCCGCGCAGCACGACGAAAACAAGCCGCAGGAGCTCCCAAGGCTTCGGTGTCGGGGGCCGTAGGGTCGCCGTTGCTGGTGTGTCGCGCGAGCGTCATGCAGGACGACGAGGGTCCTGCAGTTGTGTTTTTGTGGGTGAAAGGGCGCGAGAGGTTGGCGTTCGAGGGGTTCGCGAGCCATGTTGCAAAGAAGATGAGGGATGTTGTGCGGAGTGGAGCATAGCGTGGTTATTGTACGATGACACGTTGGAACTTGGATATAGCAGCCAGGTATAGTACTTCTCATCCTGGGGAATGCCGCGGCGGCTGATGTTTACTTGTAGGTACTGTATTCGCCACGCTAATATAATTNGTACAATTCTCTACCACTCTTCTTCATCCGTCACCAGCAACCCTGACGAATCTGTGCCAATCTACCTCCTCCACCTCAATTCTCAGCTTCTCAACGAACTCTTCATGAACGGTGCAATATTTGATGGTTAGCTTTCTCAAACGCCCCCAGTGCTGTCGCCATTGTAGCCACCGGAGCAATTTCGCGCAGAAGTCGGCACTGCCACTAAGTGACATACCCAGCAACACCAGTGTTTCTAAGGACACGAAAAGAGGTTGACTTCGCCCTTGTGGTGAATACTCCTCCTGCATCAGCAGTTCGCAAAGGTGCGATCCGTAAGCGGAGGAGAACCCGGCGTGGCGGAGCCCTTTACATTTGCTGAAAATGACAGACCAATCCTGCACAGTCCAATTGCGGTAGACGTGAAGTTTCAGCACTTCTAGATTATCCAATGGGAGTGCGTTCGTAAGAGTGTGTAGCTGCAAGGCTGTGGGTTCTCTGCGGGCTATTCCGGATCCACTGAGTCCAAGGGTGAAAGGCGATTCTTCGTCGGCATGCTCGGAAACAGAACTCTTCGTATCTGAGGTATTGCCAGTATGGTCCGAAGCAGTGATGAATAATCCTCTTTCTCTATCTTCGAATGTCAGTGCGCGGATGGACGGCGATGTGTTGACTCGGGTGAATAGCCATGGAAGAAGAAACTCATACTCCCGACTGGGACCGACCACGTTGCAGTCGACCAGGCACTTCGTAGCCATGGGGATGTCTAGGTGCTTGAGCAGAATTCCGCAGGTACGAATATTGCCGGTCAAGAGAAGATTATGAAGCTTGGACAAGGTGACGTGGGGACAGAACACGGAGTGGGGGGTAACGTCATGCGCCAAGGGGGGAAGGACGTTCGTCAATTTGAGAAACTTCAAGGATGGCATCCTCGCAAGGACTTCCAAGACTTGTCCTAAATCCAGGCCAGTTTCTATCGGGCCGTCGGGTATTTGTATAAGCTCAAGATGAACAAGCGTTTCGAATGCAATTGATGCCCATGAGAAAACCCACTCCTGAAGACGGAGGTCACACAGTCGCGGCGCAATTCCATCAAAAATATCAGGCGGCAAAAAAAGGGAGTCATCGGCACCGTACGGGTTGACCTCGTTGAGTAGAACGGCTTTCTCCAGAAGGGGCGCTCGGCCGCGCAGCGCAGGGGTGATTGGCGAGAAGTCATCGACAAACCCTTCAAGACGAAGAAGTCGTGTGTGCGACAGATGCTGGGTGATAAGCTCTTCCATGTCATCATACCAAGCTTCACGCTGTTGCAGCATGTCACAGTCAATCGCGATGGCAAACTTTCGTGAGCGGCGCAAAAACTCGTCTGTCCAATTTCTGCCGAGTTTGAATGCAATGTCAGACCATAATGCAGGATGTCCGAGGGCAACGTCTCTCCACTGGCGGCATACGTGGGTGACCTGAACCCATCCGGTTAGTTTCGATGACATGGTGGATCGATAATAGCGCGTATTGGGCAGAATTGTGTAGATCTCGCGAAGGAAGTGAAAGATGTGGGCGAGGACCTCAGGCGGTAGATGATTGATAGAAGAAAGACCATTGTAGCGCGTGCGGACTGAGGATCCCAGCGCATCGATAGCCTTCATCTCCAGCTCCAACATTTTGCGGGCGTCCAGAACGTCATGGTTTTCGATAGTACTGGATCCGTGTTGGCCCGCAAAGCGAGTTTGCTCAGCATTGCGCCAGTATTCCGCAGCACTGGGGAGAAAGTGAGCAACAGTGAGGAGGTGTCACAGTCAGGACCGTCAATCACCTCAGCGCTGAGTCGCGCATGTCTGTAATGACACAAGATCTTGATGAACGAGATCAGGACCGTCAATGTCCACGGTCAGTCCAAACAAGCAAATGCCTGGCTTCAAGTTGGCGTATATGTGAGTGGAAAGTAAATTAGCGGAAGTAGGTAGTCACTCTAGCGCCGGAACTTCCGCGGTGGGAAATCCCGCGATATTCCTCCTCCTTCGCAACTCTCGATACTTGCTCACAAGTACTGGTAAAAAGAATGAGGGGCGGAAGAGACGTGTTGATGTTTTTGAGCTTTGTGGTTAGGATCGACAATACAAACCATGTGCGGAGTCCTCTAGTTGAACCTAGTTATCGACGTGATATAGTCTACTAATATTTCAATCTACCCGTCCCCCCTCATCGTCAGGGCCCTCATCGCCATCATAGTCATCATCCTGGTCCTGGTCCTCTTCCTGGTCCTCCTCCTCCTCGTCGCCCGCACTGCTGCCACTGTCATCGTCATGACCACCGTGCACTGGCACGTCATCAGCCTTCGTACATCATCAGGTCAGAATTCCGCAGATAAAACTCACATGCATCCCATTCAGCTTCAGAGACCACATTTTTAAGCCTATCCACCAATTCCTTGTCCATCCTGTCTTCTTTGATCTGCAGCTTCGACAGACGATCGGGTGCCCAGTCCTTCAGCCAGTCTAGCAATTTTCGTGCCGAAGTCGCGCCCGAAGCGGATATGGACCAGATGGAGCGACACTAGCAACGAAAATAGGGATTGGATCTGACCTTCTGACATGAGCAGTTCGCAGAGGAGGCTCCCGGAGGAGGAGTAAACCGAAACATGTCGAAAGACTTCATGTCCCAGACCTCCGAATACGGTAGACCAATCCTGCGTCATCCACTTCATGTCATATGATATATGCAATTCTTCCAGATTTTCCAAAGGCAGCACTCGGAAGATGTCTTGCATTTGTGATAATGAAAGCTCGTAATTGTCTTTCGGCGCAATGAGGGCGAGGTCGAATAGTGGGATTTGACTGGGTGGATGTTCGGCTGCAGAGCTCTCAACATCGCCACTGCTGCGCGTCGAGAAATCGAGGCGCACTGTCACCCGGTCCTCAACAATGCTTAGTCGGCGGATAGGCCCGGACATGCGTGCATGGACAGCAGTAAGCCAGCGCGGTAGGTACCGGCGGCCCCAGAGGATGCGTATGCAGTGAACTTGATAGCGAACCGCATGAAGCGCGTCAATGTGTTGCAAAACGAGCTCGCAGTTTCGGATGTCGTCCGTGAAATTGAATTCGCGAAGTTTGTGCAAAGTGACAGCGGGACAGTACACAGATTGGGGCGTGACGCCGCGTGGCGGAGGGGGGAAGACCTGTTCGAACGTAAGGGTTTCCAGGGAAGGCATGTTCTCGAGAGCTCCAAGAATCGTCCTAAATTCTGCCTGGTAGCGTTCGAGCTTAGAAGCTCGCCCATAAGAAGAAAAATCTCGGCGGTCTTGGAACACTTCAAGATGAACGAGAGAGCTGAATGCCAGAGCCGCCCAGGGGATAAAGTACCATCGCTCCAGGCCTATGTGGCGCAGTCGTGGCGCAGATCCGCGGAAGATGTCCAAAGGCAAAGAAGTCATCTCAGAATCATCGAACGAGAACATGGGCCCATTCATTAAAACAAGCTTCTCCAAAAGCGGGGCTGGAGCAGTCAGCGAGGGAAGACATGGCGTGAGGTCTTCGAATATTCTTACAACGGAAAGTTCTTGTAACTGAGGTAGGTGGTGCTCGATATAGCGGCCAAACTGTTCCATGTCATAGTCATCGAAATTGTCTTCATGTACTGGCTCGACACTAAATCTGACGGGGGCCGGACGTGAGCGGCGAAGGAACTCCTCTGTCCATTTTGCGCCAAGGAAATAAAATGGGATATGACACCACAAGCTGGGGGTTCCGATGGCGAGAGTCCTCCATAGGCTACAAACATGCGTGATCTGAATCCATCCAAAGACTTTCGCTGGTATTGCCAATTTGTCGATTTTGCGGAGATCTGTGTTGACCGGAGGATGGATATGGCGAAGGCAATGAAATATATTGACAAGTACTTCGGGCGGCAATCGATTGACTGGAGTAAGGGAGTTGTAGCGAGCGCACAGAGATGACATGACCAGTCCGACGGCTTCTATCTCGAGCTCCAGAGCTTTGCGCGCACCNGGAACGTCCCGGGATAGGATTACTGAGCCGTGCTGGCATGAGGGACGAGCTTTCTCGGCATTGCGCCAGTAGTTTGTAGCACTGCAATGTTATGACGTCAGGACAAATAAATTCTCATCAAAGACACGCATCTTACCTGAGCGCCGAGTCGCCGACGACCATGGCCATTTCTACAGGTTGGGAAGCAGAAAGAGAGAACTAGTATCGATGACGATAAGATACGATGAAGGCGCGCCCCGGGTTGAAAGAAAGGCTCGCAGAGAGATGAGACTGGTGGAACGCAGAGACTGAGGCGGCGTGGGTGTCGGAATGTCAGATGTAGGAAATGGCGGTGTCCGTCGTGTTGCGGAAGCCGACACGAGAAAGAGATACGACTGGATGTCTCTAACGCGGCAGCTACAAGAAATGAAGTCAGTCGAGAGTCTTTATATCATGAGGGGCAGTGGCTCACCTGAACCCACAATCCGAATGGAACAAAGGCAGAAAGGGAACCGAACCCCGTTCAGTTGAAACGATTCTAGATACGGTGCATAGGTTTGCGCGGGTCCATTCAGTCAAAAGCGGCCTTGTCGTTATCTCGAAACGGTCTTAGAAACTCTGATTCGCAGGACTTTGGATATCATTGTTCTCCTGCAGATATCAGTCGAATCTTCTCTACCGTTATCCGCCATCATCTGCGCCGAGAATATCATTGTCATGGTTTAGAAGAAGAGTAATAGATATGGCATGCAATCCAACAATCATACTAGGCCTACCAATTCCACGCGGCTGCCTCGTCACAGTGAAGAAAAACTCTGGACGATGCCGCACGCTCAGCGCTTAGTGCCCAATTTTCACTTGCTGCGACGTCGGCTTGCTTTCGTACGACACTTGAGCCTGAAGGGTGCTGGTGATGAGCAAGTCGTGAAGCGAGTCAAATTCCGGATTTGTATCTCTGAAGCGCTAATTACTCACGTGATCGCGACTTGTCTTTGCGCCAGGCAATATTACTCTTCGTCTTCAACTCTACACCCATCAGTAACCCCCACCCACCGCCCACTCAGACTCGAGTAAGCTCTGAGCTTCCTAGTCTTCTGATAGGATAGCGATTGGAGTGGTCTGTCGCACGCACTTGTAGCGCCGAGCGTCAACGCTAGCACGACGCTAAGACAAGGGCACCAAGAGCAGGAATCGGGTAGAAGTTGGAGAGGAAGTACGGAGAGCACGCGAAGACAGGTTAACGAAGAATGTCTTTCATGCCGGTACTGTCGCCTCAGGATGTGGAGAAGGCGGCACAGGTGAGTCACAAACTTCTTGCTCGGCAAGTGGGAGTATGGTGCTCATTTCATCTTTCTCGCTTCGTCCACTTCAACACGGATTGTTATTCGCCTTCGTTTCATCTCTACTGAAAAATGCAACTTCGACGACGTTCTCACTACGCCATCTCATTCATATGCCCTTGGTTCCAGCTAATCCACCAAGCCTACACTCCGACCGCTGCGGGCGCGCTCTCGGCAGAGGAGCAGCGCCGTCTCAATGCTGAGCTTTTCGAGCTGCAGAAGCGCTGGGAGGCATGGGGGCTTGTCATTCCTTTCCTCGATTCGCCAGACGAGAACGTGCAGTTCTTCGGCGCGCATACCGCGCAGGTGAAGATTGCAAGAGATTGGTGAGTCTTTGTCTTTCATTGGACTACCCTTCATCGCCTTCAGCAAGATTGTGGAGGGTGTGCCCGAGCTATATGATCTTCTGGCCCTTGGTACTTGACATCGTTTGTAAATTTGGTCATGCTTTCAGGATGCTACACTTCCCGTGGCTCATGCAATATCATTGCCTCAAGGCTGCAGGATATCTTGGCTTTAGGCCTCCGATTCGCCCGCATATATAATGCTTCGTTCAGATCTCCCCTCGTCGTTGCGTCCGTGCAATTTGATGATGTTACTCAATTCCTTCGTCCTACAGGGACTCATTCCCACCGGATCAGGCCACAGCACTCCGCGACCTCCTCCTCCAGCTGACTGGGACCTGTATCGCCGCGCACCGCAGCAAAGTGATCATTCGCAAGCTATTCGTCGCCGTGGGTCCCCTCTCTCCCTCCACGATGCATCCATCCGATAACAATCCTACCCCGCCGGCTGCAGTTGTGTTCCCTCGCACTCAAGCTTGCGCCCGGACAACCATCTCAATGGCGAGACTGGGTCCTGAGCTGCGTCACGACTCTGTCTGGGCACGGCGCCTCTGCAGAATACGTGCTTGAATTTCTGGAGATTGTCGCAGAGGAGGTCCAGGGTGCGGATTTGCTCGCGCCGAAAAGGTTTGCTCCTGACTTTATACTGTGTGAACGAGTTGTTTATGAGGTAACAGAGTGCAGATGCAACAAACGCTTACGGACGCAGTTCCGCTGGTGACGCAAGCAATTCAGGCGACATTGACGGGCCCGCATGATAATTCTACTGCCCGGCAATTCGGGGCCGCAATGAAATGCTTCGAAGCATGGATCGGCCTACTGCCCGGAAAGTACGTGTTCTCACTTCTTTCCTCTGTCATACATATTCTCACACCTCACAGCGACCTCACTCCTCTCATTGAACCTCTCATCTCTCATCTCGACCCAACCACGGACACCTTCGAACCTGCCACAGAAGCACTCATCGCTATCCTCTCTTCCTCTGTCCTCTCTTCCGGTGCCGCCCCACGCACACTTACAGAGCCACTTCTCCTTTGGTGCGCGCACTGGGGGACGCAAGTCGTCGCCCAAGTCACTGCGGCAGGCGGGACAGATGAGCCCGCACACACGCTCTGCAAGCTACTCGCCGCGATCGGCGACCACTCGACGGACTACCTCGCGACGCACCTCGCTGCGCCTGCACCTGTCGAGCCCGCGTTCGACCCCGTCGCGGTATATACAGGCGGCGCACGTCCACCTGCAGGGCAGCTCGTGCAGACATTCTTGCGCTTGCTGCTCGCGTACACCGCGATGCCAGGATACTACGGTGTGGACGAAGAAGAAAGCGACATGACGCTGGGATTCTGGTACTTACTCCAAGAGTCGTTATGGAGTGCGGATGTGCCTGCGAAGGATGGCGAGCGCAGGGACGCGCCTGTGGAGAAGGATATGTGGGCTGTCGCAAGCGCTGTCTATGCGGAGCTCGTGGCGGTACTGAGGAGGAAAGTGACGTGGCCGAAAATGGGGGAGCGGGTGGTCGAAAGGTGTGTGACGTTCTTGCCGAGAGGATATACGGGTGGCTGAAGGAGTGTCATTGGTGAAGACCAGGTTGAGAAGTTCCAGGTGTGAGTCTGAGAAATTGGTATAAGGCTTGTGCCTGAACTGACTTCATGCAGATACCGCCGGGATGTAGGTGATACNCTTATCAACGCGTCAGTGTTTTTATTATATCTTCCTCCGTGCATTATCTGAATACACATCTCAGATACTACGTCCTGCGACACGACATGCTTGCATTCTACGTGAACGATATCCTTGAGCGTCTATCAAAGCCNGCAGACAGCATCGAGTGGGAGGTATTCAATGCCTCTTCACGATTTAGCTCCGATGATTGACTAGATATATATAGGAAATCGAAGCGACGATACACTGTGTCATGTCCATCCAAGAAGCCATNCCTGTCGAGGAGAACTCACACTTAGAACGCCTCTTCAGCCCGGAGATACTCGGCCGTTTGCCCACCGAGAAACACACTCGTCTCCGCCGCAGCACACTGGGGATGATTGGTCTGTCCCTTCTCCCTTCCTNCCTTCCTCCCTTCCTCCCTTCCTACACTCATAGCATCTATCAACAGGCTCCTACGCATCTTGGTTCACGGTCCTACCTACATCCGACCTACTCCTCGGCGTCCTGCGGTACGTCTCTGCTGCGCTCTCTGAGCCCGCACTTTGCCTCCCCGCGGCCAACGCACTCCGCGACCTTTGCGACGACAACCGCACCGCGCTTGCACCGCACATTGCCGCGTTCGGCGAGCTGCATGCAAATTTGGCACGCGTCCCCGATACGGAGAAGGCCAAGGTGCTGCAGTCTATCGCCAGTGTCATCCAGGCGCTGCCTCCAGAGGAGCAGATACCTCCCGTCGAGGTCCGTCATATTGATCTCGACACCTGCAGTATAACACTGATGACATACAAAGGCGATTGTAACGCCTGTTGTTGCAAAGCTTCTGGAGGCGCTGCAATCCTCCAGCCAGGTACATACCATCCTTCTTTTACAATCCAAATCCTCGATTAATCTAGAGTATTAGCTGCCCGAAGAGGCGCGAGCGCTTGCCATACACCAATTGCAGACGCTTACGGGTGTCGCCAAGGGCCTTACGCGCTCCACAGATACATTTGTCTTAGACGAGGGCGTGGCCGTAGAAGAGACTAAGCGAATGCAGACCGCGCGAGAAGATCCGCGCATGGTCCATATGCGTTTTGAGCTGCTCCGCGCGGTCCGAGCCACTGTCGAGCTCTGGTCTACCGATGCCTTGATCAGCGACGTACGTCCCTACCACATCCCTGCTATGCATACAGTTGACCGATTTCATGAATGCAGGCGCTGAGTGAGATGTTTAAATCTATCACCGCTCTCCCCGCCGATGCAAGTCTCGTCTCACTGCCGTCGGCGCCGCTGCTCGAGCTCGTGTGCAGCGCCGCCCAGCGTCAGCTCACTGCAGTCTGGCTGTCGCTCGCGACGATGCTCGCGGTGCAACTCGACCCGCCGTCAATCTATCCCTCCGCACTGCGAGCTCTTCCGGGACCCGAAGCGAAGAACACGGTGCGGAGCGTCGTGTTGGTGCTGCTGCAGACGGCACTCGGATTCCTTGGTGCGCCAGGGGCAATGGAAGCCGTGAGTTGTGTTGCTCCCTGTATTTATTTCTTCATTTCTTACTGACGTCTTGTGATAGAATCCAGATATTATACACGCGTTCTTTGATTGCATGGAGAAGGTCAGCCTCCGATGGTGTGGCGCGCAGGTTTTGTGCTGATGCATCGGATCTCAGATAGCGACACACTTTGTCTCAGTGTTCTACCAGCTCCCGGAAGAGTCTTTCAATGCACTTATTCAGTGCGCGATCACCTGTCTTTCCTTGCAAGAGCGATATTCCGTCGTCGCAGCCTCGATGTTTCTCGTAAGCCATTGCTCCTTCATTCCTTCATTCCGAGGTCAAGATTGACATGCGTCATCGATAGGTGACATTGATAAATCGCACACACGGGAGTGACGATCTCGGTGACATAAAGAACACACTTCTGCAGGTACATGGACCCGCGATGATGCGTGCCGTGCTGTCTGGATTTGCAGGCGTTGCACCGCGCTCCGCAACGCCGAACCTCATCGATCTGCTGTCGACGCTTGTTACGAAGCAACCGTTGGAGAGCAAGTCATGGATGTCCCAAATACTGTTTGCGGTACGCAGCATCCACTTGGCATTTTGTATCTCTTGCTTACTGATTGGCTTTGCAGGACGATTTCATGCAGTCGAAAGCGGGACCGGAGGCGAAGGACAAGTTCATCAAAAGCGTGTTCAGGTACGCCATATTCGTTGTGTGTATAAATGGTATGCTTTTAAACGCCTTATTGCAGCTCCCGGACGATACGAAGAACGCGCGAGGCCGCACAACAGTTCATTCTCGTCGCGCGGGGCCTTGAGGGATCGAGCTTCGGCTACACCTCCGTCACGATGTAAAGCGAGTCGTTTGTAACATCTGCATCTGATTAGACATTGTATTATACAAGAACAAGCATTGCTGGAATAATTCATCGTTGGGAGTAATTCGTTATCGGGTGTAACACGTGAAATGTCCTGGAAGAGCTCATTCAAGCCTTCACATCCAAGTCGACCTTTTCTTCCCCGGCTTCCAGAGACTCTTCCTTGGGGAGTGGGGGTCCAGAATAGTGGTATCGGCCGTCTTGATGTATGGTCAGATACAATTTGGACGCATGCACGGGGTGAATACTTACTGATGACATACCACACCGCGCTGAACGCCGCAAACCCAACGAAGACAACAGAAGCATAATCTACGAAGACCCGCCACATTCAGCAATTTTTTCGATTTATCAGAGGTGAACAAAAGGACGCACTCATCGACTTATCCGTGACCGGAATAACCGCAGGCATACAGAACAATACAATCGCGAACGCAACCCACAATACCGCAGTAGCATTTACCAGCACGCCCCATCGACCGAGCGTAAATGGCGCGCCTCCCGACGGTAAATTGCGGCGGCCGCGCACAAGCAAGACCGCAACGGGCATCGCGTACGATGCGCCCAGGCAGATCACGGCGACACCGACGAACGCGTTGAAGGCGGCGGAGGAGCCGAGGAAGATGAGCCCAAGGAGGACCTGGATTATAGTGGAGAGCAGGAATGCGTTGAGCGGGAGCGCCTCAGATGCGAAAGGAGGTGTCCAGACGCGCGAGAAGGTGCGCGAGAAGGGAAGCGCGTTGTCCCGTGCGAAGGCCCAAGTTGCGCGGGAGGCGGCGACGGAGATGGAGATGGCGCAGAACATGCCGATGCCGAAGACTGACATGGGACGTTGTTAAGTTCTCTTATAATCGGGGAAAATAAAAGTACGGACTGATGAACCACTGTTACCGGGAAGGCAGATGAGCTTAGCGAAAAAGGGTAGTTGAGAGCAATGACTTACCATGCCAAATCCACCCCCTTTCGAACCCATAATCAGCGTGAACATAACACCAATGGGTTGCCCAGATGCGACTGGAAAGATATTGGCATCAGCGAAATTTTTACCCAGACAAGGCAACGCTTCCTACCGGACAAGAGAGTTGTTATGTCCGGAAGAGTGAAAACGATAGGCAGCAAGAAGATCAGGCCAAATACAGTACTAATTGGCACAGACCACACAATCGCCTTCGGGAGCTGCACAGCGGGATCATGCATTTCCTCTGCCATACTTGCGACTAAAATGGATATGGATCAGGCAAGGCCTCATACCGGCATCTACATATTTCATCACGTACCCATTCCGATGGCAGAGTAAGTATAAGCTGGCCGCATGTGAGATTCGACAAGAACACGAAGATCCCTCTGTACTCACCCGGCTATAACTATATCAGCACGATGGAAGAGATATATACGAGGATGCGTCTCACCGGCAACAAGCCAATAAAGAATGTCCATCCTGGGACCCAACCAGATGCCGATGCGTCGAAGTGGCCTAGCGCGAATGCTGCAGAATGACGGCCCGCTGCAGCCTTCGCAGACGTACATATCAAGATCACTGAATTATCACCTGTAATCAGCACGAGAAACGACAATGTGAGGAAAAGGTATACCAAAAATCCCTATGCCCGTCCAATACGCGCAGATCGTCTATGACACGGTGTTCATCTCAACTAGGTANTTTAGCAGAAAGGAAGTGCGCACGTCGATGAGGGNANGGAGTGGCGTTCATGAANATGCAAACAAAGCTCGAAACGGCAGTGANNGCCAAGAAGATGAGATCTACATGGGTACACTCAATGTCACATTTTGGATGACCCCAACGTGCAATGGACTTACATGTCTGCCATGCCGTCGCGACCCAATCAGGGTGGAAGATCCCCGCCCCTGCGACGATCAGCTGCCCGGTACCTATTGGCCAATGAGTATATGCGCGAAAAAGGAGAGCGTCAAGAGGGTACGGACCGAAGTTGACACTGAGCGCGATCGTCCAGACGCCGACGACAGTCAACCAGCCGTTCATCCATGATAGAAGCACTCTTGTTCTCGGAGAAGCCAAGCGGAAGGTCCAGTAATACGCGCCCGCCGACGTGGGATAGAATGAGCAGACTTCCGCAAGTGACAACGCCAGAGCTAATGTCAATACGGAGACAAGAACCCATCTGCATAAGCAGGCAACATTAGAATTGATCTGAAGCAATACGACTAAGCGAAGACGAAGCTTACCCCCAGATGATGGTCGCAGGACCACCTCCAATAAGGGACGTTGCAATTGGCGCGGAGAGACCATATGCTGCATGCGAAGACCCGGAAGTTAGTTGATGTTCCCGTAAATAACACGTGCAGATCAACATACGGACTGCGAGGATCGCTGGGCCCTACGGGTCAGCTACGTGGCACCAATATGCAGTACCAGCGAGACAAACCAAGTGTCACTATGTTATTCAATTTCGGTCAACATCGATCGACAACAGAAGGAAAGAAGGGCTTACTAAACAGTATGTGGAACAACCCGCGAGACTGCACAACAGGTCGTCAGTATGACGGCCTTCTTGCGATGACGGCGCTCACAGGCACCAGAGTATACTCACCCGAGACAGTTCCTGCTTGTATCCCATCTGCTGCAGGCCGGCGCTAGCGAGCGCGTCCAATTCCTTCGTTTCCGACATTGCTGGTAGCAACGAAAGTGTCGAACGAGATGGGAGGCGAAAGGCTTGCTCTGGGGAAGGGCAACCCTTGGCGTCTGTTGGCACCGTGCATCATATGTATGTGCCGTAAGATAACAGGGCAGGTCAGGTGGGAGTCTTCTTCCGCGGGTACTCTCTAGAATAGATATTGGGTAGTAGGCGCCTGTGCCGCGGCGCGTGATGCTGTTGGCCGATACCTGTGATAAGACTATGAATATCACCTTGCAAAGGATAGTTTGCATCCCTTTAAGTGGCTTCATGGAGGTTTCCCCGCCGTTGACAGCGAAGGTAAGCAATTCAAGACGCGCCTCTTCTAGATCGAAGTACGTTAGAGTTCTTATAAATGGTTATCGAAACTCCGAATTATCTCGTCCAAGTGATTAGATGATACCGTGAACAGATATAAGACAGATGTGGAACCCGATTAATCCAAACGCAAACCTCCGACAATCCTAGCTAGGATATCGTCTTCCTCATCGAACACCAAAGGAACAGGATCCGCAACGAGGCGCGGCGAATCTATGTATGGTTTTGCATCAATATATCACTTACGATATTATGAATTGGAGCAGGAAGCACTCACCGCGAGATTTCCCACTGGCAGAAGCAAGTTTGCTACTCGGTGTCTTGGGCGCGCCACTCGCTTTGGAGCGAACCGTGAAGAGAGGAATAAGCTTTCCTATTCTGCACGCACCGCACACTGCCAACGGGCATAGGGTCAGCCGGACACTTGATACAGCCACAACCCATCATTTAGACTCACCGACTTCGTCGATGCGGATCGACTTGCTATGTCGACCGTATCTGGGTATCCCGCGTAAAAGACTGGGCGCGGAATATCTATGACAGTAACTCACATCTTCAAACACTTCTCGCATTCTGCAGGAACGTGTACGCGTCAGTACATATCCTGAAGAAGGCCCTGAAGGCAGTACTCACTCCATTCGTAACGGTATGAAATCTCATAATCGTGCCTCGTCTTCGGAGTCTTCGTCAGTGGGCGCATTCTGGGGCAATTCAGGACCCATAAACGCACCGTAATCTCTATCTCCGGCCGCTTGCGCATCACCTTAGCCGCCCTAGATGACACGAGGAGATCTGTCAGGCACCGAGTTAAAGAAGCATACACAATGCGCACCAGCTCTTGAAAAATCGCCCATGAGCTTCCTTCGGCTCCTTGTTGATGATCCAGCATGCCAAGTGGCACATCTCATGCGATAGAGTGTTGCGGATACGCTCTACGACCAGTATCAGTCATAGAAGTCGTAGAGACAGCTCAAGAAAAGAAATAGCAAACCGTTGCAATCGAGAATCTTCGTCGCCAGTTCGATTTCTGTTGTATGCACACCATCCTTAGACCTACGTAGCATTTAGTTCTGTTAGCGTCAAGAATGATGATATTCTTTTCCACAGCATACTCACCTATGCCACCTCGCACGCCCTGCCGTAGTCAACAGGCGGTTGCTCCACACCAGCTTCGTGCCCGCTGGAATTCCATCCCCAAACACGGTCTTATTCAGTTCATCGAACAGTTCCTGCGCATACACCTCCCTCTGTGTCTGCGCCGCGAGTGCTGCAGCCTTCTTCGACGTCCGCGGCGTCTTCGCGGGCGTGCTTGAGGCCGGGTTCCGCTTCGGCGTACGTGGGGGTTCAGGCACCTTGCTTAATGTGGTACGAATAGACAGTGGGAGCGAGATCGTGTTCTCGCGAGATACGGTGAGGGCTGAGGATAGAGCCGAGTCAGACTGCTTGAGAGCGCGAGGCTTGCCGGGCGTCTTTGGTACTTGGGGTGCCGCAAGCACGGTTGTCTTCTTGACCGGCTTTCGCGCGCTGCGTGGTTCGTCACTGTCGTACAGAATATCAGCATCGGTTATGAAGAGTGAAAAAGGCGCATATACACACAGTACCAGGATACCATCATCTGCCACTCCTCTGGACGGAGGTTTGATAGTCGAGAGTTTGGACGTCATCCCAGTCTTCTTGCCTTTGGGATGCCAGGTCTCGTCATCAGAGGCGTCTGAGCTGCTGGTAATCTCTATGACATCTAAGGGTTTGGGTGCCAGGCGAGGGCGAGTATCTTCATCGTCTGAGCTGGAGCTACTATAGACTACGCGGTGTGAGCGCTCCTTCTTTCTTGGGGTTTTAACTGCGGGCGTTCTTGAGTTCGCGTGGTGGTATATCAGCAGCTGGAGCCGTGATACCAGTCTACAGATGCGGGGCTGACCTGGATCCTGACAGCGTCTTCGATACGGAGGCGGTCGTCTGTCTCGGTCTGTGACATAATTTCAGCTCAAAATTTCACAAGAAAGGAGACCTGCTCAGCAAAACGCACGCTATGTCAGAGCTCTCAGAGTCCGAAGAGGATATCTCGATCACGTCTAGAATGCGTCTCATTGTTCATGTGCAAAATCGTTACTTCCTGAATGTTTATATGTGTACTTTCAAAGATTCAATGTATTCACTTTAGTAGACTCCCAAAAGTCGAAGACGAATGTGCGATTTACCTTGTCGTCCTCCGAGCACAATTGGACGGTGACTGTGCTGTGTTGGCGGTTGAGTCAATGGTAGATCAGAAAAGACGAATGATAGTTAGACACCCACACTTCCCCTATTTTCCTTAAGGATACGAAGTCATCCAGAGACGTTGTGGCGGTCTCGAGCTCAGTCTGCGAGCAAGTTGAGATGTGGTAGCCACCTAAAGACTCGGAACTGGCCAGCCACAGAGCTCGGAGCGTGACGCGAACCTGTCGCGTCGATCACGTGAGCGTGATCTCCTCTGTAACGCGGGGGGAAAGTCGGGCAATATCTTGCTTGTCGCGAACGAGCACATCAAGTGGTATCGAGAGCTCGTGCTGCGTCGACATGGCAGAAGGTAGACTGCCTCGTGGCTCGAGGTGTCATAGAAATCGACGCAGCTCATGGGAGCTTGCGCAATGCGGGCGCCAAGTGTATTGAAACGCCGCTGCGCTCAGTGCGCTTGATCAGGGACGCTATATAATGATGGATTGACTCTGCTCGTCAGTCCGACCGCCATGTTCTGAAATCGGTACGTTTGCGATATTTCTGCTCTCTATGATATATTCTGACGGACAACTGCTTGACCAGCAGGTAAGCAACGCTGGCAGAGATACCAATGTTCCTCATTGGCACAGATTCCGCCCTAAGGTGACTTACAACCCGACTATCGATGTTGGACATCCACTGACATCCAAAAATTTCAGTGCGTTGGAATACTGGTCCGAAGCGGAGAAGTCACGCTTCAACCTGCAAGATGGACCCGGAGGCATCGAACCTCGAGATCCCTCAGAGGCACGCAAGATGCTCGACCTCGAGATGGAAGCCGTCGAACTAGTCATGTCTTCTCTCCGCACCCGGTGTAATGCCTTGGTCCCAGTCAATCGACTACCATCGGAGGTCCTCGTTCATGTTTTCTATCTCTTGCGCAGGATCTACGTACCTCTCAAAAAACGTGATCCCGAAGTCGCCAAGCTCAGCGTTCCATCGCAGATCATTGGATGGGTGCAAGTCACTCATGTGTGTCGCCAATGGAGGAATGTGGCTCTCGAGAACCCCACCTTGTGGTCCGACATTCCATTCATACTCGGCGACAGATGGACAACAGAATTCTTCGCCAGGTCCCAAGCAGCACCCATCGTAATCGACCATAACATGCCGCGTTACATTCCATGGACTGGAGATGTGGAAAACTTCGCGACGAGCGTCGCGCAGCATCTGTGGCGTACGCAGGAGCTTGGTCTTATAGCTACGCCCGCGGACTTTGCAAGAGTACTTCCCTCGTTAGTAGGCGGTCCGGCGCCGCTCTTGGAGAAAGCCGTCATAGTACACTCGACACCGGTGGCGGCACCTCTAGATGGTCTACTTGTCTGGCCACCAGATGCGTTTAGTCGATTAGTCCCGCGACTTCGTCACCTTCGACTCTGGTTCTGGCGTTTCTCATGGGAGTCCATAACGTACGAGACTCTTGTTCATCTCGACATCAAAGGACTTGATGTGGACCCTGAGCCTACCCTGCGCGAAGGCCTTGGGCTGCTCCTGGCTGCTCTTGATAAGATGCCGCACCTAGAAGTTCTCAAGATAGACGATGTTCTGCCGCCTCCCCCTCCCGATGCCACTCCCGATTCCGTGTGCGGGCCTACCATCACCTGTCCCAACCTTCACACCTTCCATTTGAGCGACGACATTCGCAATTGCGGTCTAGCGCTCAACCACATCGTCGTACCAGCGACCGCAGATCATCAAATCTCGTGCACCAAAAGCGACAACGGATGTGCATTCGTGCTACCGTGGCTACACACCAGGGCCAAGCAATTACCGCCTTTACGCCATTTGAGCTTTTCCGGAGATAGCACAATGTTGATGATGACTGCTTCACACACCGATGTTGTCTATCCCAGGCAGGGAAAGGAGCCCTTCAGAATCAAGTTCGTTTCCGAAGCCGGACTGCTACTTCCCTTAATGCAGGAAATATGCAGCATGGTCTCCCTGAGCGACATCGAGACTTTCACTTCCGCAGTCGATGACGGCCTGAGTGCGGAGGACTGGTCTACCATCCTTGGCGAATGCAAACGTTTGCGCAGCGTCGAAGTCAACGCATTTCACGGCGGTGGCATCTATATCTGCGAGCTGCTACTCGCGACTACCATTTCGTCGGAAGGACGCGGAGAGCCGCTGTACCCGTTCTTCGAGGAGCTCATGATAGTCAACGTCCACTTCCGACTTGGATACGAGTTCGATCGACTGCTGGAACTGTTGGAGCGTCGTCAACCATTGAAGAAGCTGATCATCGAATACTGCAGTATTGACGCGGCGCTGGTGGACAAGCTGCGTTCAGTGGTTGACATGGTTGAATGGGATGGGCACGAGCATGATCAGTCGGAGTACTACGAGGAGGACGAAGACGGTGAGGAAGACGAGCAGGCGGAGGCTTCATAATCTACTGGCTCTGGCAATGTATGGAATTCGCCATTTGGCTCGATAAGTATGGTGGAAAGAGAGGCTCCGAGCCAAATTTGGGCGCTGAAAGCATACTATGAATTTGAGCGCCTAGATTATCTGAGCGTCTTCGATCATCGTCGCATCTCTCCTCCGACCACAACATTTTCAAGTTGGTAAGTGTTGGTAAGTCTACGGCTCCTCATTCTGCTGTACTTCCACTCACTGACTTTCCGCAGCGAAGCTCTTGTCTTATCCGTGTACAAATATGCTCTGGCTCGAATCCACTGTGAGGTAACCTACGGTCTGATTCTGGGAGCCGATTCTATAATTGACACCACAACATACTAGTGCTACAGAATATTGGGCCAATGCCGAGAGGTCGCGCTTCGCAGGCCAACATGAATCTGATATCCTTGGAACTCGAGAGATCCCAGACGTTCGCAAGAGCCTAGAACTCGAGGTGGAAGCCGTCGGGCTAGTGATGTCTTCCCTTCGTACTCGCCTCAACTCCCTCACTTCAGTCAACCGACTGGCACCAGAGATCCTCGCCTATATATTCTCTCTTCTCCGTGCCGATGATCCTCCCCTTGCCGATTACGAAAACTCGAACAATGGTTCCAGCTCGCCATCAGGAGTTCTCGGGTGGATTCAAGTCACTCACGTCTGTCGCCATTGGAGGACCGTCGCCCTTGACCATAGTGTATTGTGGTCAGACATCATGTTCCACGTCCTTGGCAGTGAATGGACAAAGGAATTCTTCCGCCACTCGGGAACGGCACCTATCGTATTGAAAGTCCTGCCCCTCAGAGACCGTGATCTTTATCACGAATATATGTATCGATTGGCCATCTTCCTGGAGCAGCATCTATCTCATACCAAAGAGCTTTGTGTCGAAGAAATCCGGCAAGACTTCATGCCATTCATCGACTTGCTGCGCAATCCAGCACCGCTTTTGGAGACTCTCGTCCTCCACAACCAGGTAGGGCCGGAACACGAAGGAATCGACGATATACCGTCTCTGCCTCCAGACCTTTCTGCCCCACGACTGCGTCACCTTAGCCTCGAGCGATGTCGTTTTCCTTGGGCGGCACGATCGTTTCAATCTCTTATTCACTTGGATATTGTGCAAAATCGCGAGAATGGCGCCGTGCATGGGCCATTGTCAGCGCCCGATTACGCGGCAGAAATAGAACGGATCCTCGATGCTCTCGCCGGGATGCCTTCTCTAGAGGTCCTTACACTCGAAGACGTCTTTCCCCCTCCCCCACGCAATACTACACCCCAATCCCTACAAGTCCATGCCGTCAGCCTGGTCAAGCTTCGCAGATTTTATATCACGGACGACATCGGCAATTGTGGGCTCGTTTTAAAGCACATCAACTCACCCTCATCAACAGAATATCGAATTCATGGCACGGACATCGACTGGGGCTGCGACTCCCTAACGCTTTGGCTTGCCACCATCTTCATGTCGAGATCCATCCGCATCCTATATATTCGGAGCAATCAGATCGCTGTCACGAACCACATGAGCAAAGATGCTAAGGTGTTCTTTCCTGAGCACCATGACGATAACACACACCCATTCCGCCTCATCCTCACTGGTCCAAGTCGGCGCCCAGTACCTTCGGTATCCCAGTTGCAAAGTATCTGCCAGTCGTTCCCCATGGGAGGTCTGGAAGCGATATTCGCCCTGGATAACGACGACTGCAGCGCCCGGGATTGGACCATCCTCTTCGGCAGATACACAGACGTGTGCCATGTGACGGCGCAGTCTATCAATGGGATCCACCTTTGTGAACAACTCATGGCTCCTTCGGAAGAACACACTCAACCATTATTCCCATCCTTGGCTTCTCTGCGTCTCTTGAGCATCGACTTCAACCGCGAGCTCGGTTTTCGTGATAGATTGCTAGAGTGGCTTCAAGTCCGTAACCGCGGTGCACCACTGAAGAGGCTCATTATCGGCGAGAGTCGTATCGATGGCATATTGGTCGACCGCCTGAGGGCTGTGGTGTCTGAGCTTGAGTGGGACGGAGATGAAGGGAGATGATCACAACACTGGTTTCGATTCGGATGACTCGCACTTCGATTAGCAGGAGGCAAAGGCACAGGCGGATGTGGAGTACGATGTCTACCTTCGCAGGCAGGGAAGTTAGTTCTACGTTCATAGTGTTTGTTCAAGACCTTGAAATCCTGTTTTCTCCAGGTGCCGCGCGAGGTCGCCATTTACAGACAGAGTCGTGATGTGTCTCAGGATCCCGTGTGAGCAATGCGATATCCGGCCGGGCGTAAGCTGAAGCGCAAGCGAGCATAGCTATGGAGCACGAGGCGGAGTTCACCATCAGGTGGGTGTAAAGGGGAAGTAATGGAGAGCGCACTGTAGAACTCGATGACAAGCGCTTCGCCAGGAACGGGAGGATGACGCCGTGAAGACGAATTTCCTCATGGATCAAAGGCTTAGTTCTAGCATTCGCCTCACTGGATGAAATAAATCATCCAAGACGTAGGGCTCTGTATGTGGGTTTAAGATGCGGACATTCCTTGGGCCGAAAGCCAACACAAGTCTGTACGCGCGGATATATCTTGCATTTGTAGCCTCATATATCAACTAACGACGACTCAAGGATACCACTCACCAGTCTTCATCCATGGGATATATGCGCTAAAGAGCCACACATTCTTGCCCGGTCCTACGAGGTGGGCGATACGAGGTCGAAGATCTTCGCGTTGAGAGGATGTGCATCAAATTCATGCCAAGCCTTACCCTAGCTTTGAGCACGGCCATGGACGTTTTGTATACATATGCGATCGTCCGCTGGCAAGCACCAAGTCGAGGGTCACTCTTCATTGAGTGAAATAAGCATCCACATGCAGATCCTCCTCCAAGCCGGGAAAGTCATCATCTTCAATCGTCTTCATCGTCGTCTTCATCGTCATCGCCATCATCGTCATCGACTTCATCGTCATCCTCTTCCTCATCCTCGCCATCCTCGCCATCCTCGTCATCCTCGTCATCCTCGTTATCGTCATCTTTACTACCCCAGTGCCCAGAGTCGCTCACGCCATCCCAGAAGACCTCAGGTACACGGCGTGCCATCCGATTGCGCATCTGTTCGTCGGTCCGGCAGTCCAGAAGGTGAATTTGCTGCACTCGTCTAGAGGAACAAGCGATGTGAATGCCAGTGGACAGCTTCCCGACCGTGAAGTCGACATCCTCGAATGTCACAGAGTCCGTTGCGGGGAACAAAAAGCCGAATGTTCCTAGCCGTATGAAGTCCCTCGCAAAACCGCCGGCGAGCCTCACATGGCGCACAGTCTCACAGCCGCGGAAGGCCGTGAACAAGTGCTGATATCCCATGCGGAAAGAATCTTCGCCAGAGACTTGGAATACCTCCAAATATCCCAGAGGCAGTAGCTGGAGGACACCGCGAATCTCTGTGAAGGTCTCGGACCCTTCGAAAGAGATCTGGAGGAACGGTGTTCCCATCGCAGGAGCGTGACCTGGACCTGACTCCGAGTCCGTCGAATCTGCATCCGAACCTATCCTCTGCAGCGCAGGCGAATGTGTGCAGTGATCTGAAACAGAGAGTCCAAAGCCGTCATCCCAGCATCGGATTGACGTTGCCCCTGAGCAGATGGGGGATGCCGCACAGAGTCGAGAGGCGATCCACGGATGCATGAGGTTGGCACCACGTCCAGCGGCAGTATTCACCGTACAGCATATATGCATATCTTCTCCCTTCAGTACTGGGGTGGAGATGTGCTGCAGGGTGACGGCGCATTCGAGGACATCATCCACGAGGATGAACTTGCCTACGTTTGGCAAAGTGACCGCAGGCAGAGTGTCGAATGCAGCGCCGAGGGGGAGTTTGGGAAGAGCACAGTCGAGGCGAAGAGACTCGAGCATGGGCATACCGGCGAGAGCGCAAAGGCAAGCGTTGAAGTCATTGAATTCTGAATTAGATGTGTTTTGAATATTGGTCTTTGATAAGAACTCGACATCGAGATTAACGAGACTCGCAAACGAAATCGACGACCAGAAAAAGCCGCAGTCCGAAACCTTGAGTTCTTGTAGACGAGGCGCGGTGCGGTCAAAGAGGTTGGCAGGCAATGCCGGCGACTCCGTGTACAAACCTGCCTGGTTCGGAAACCAGTCAGTGTTACAGACCAAGGCTTTCTCCAACACAGGCGCGGCGGTGCGCAGAAGGGGAAGGATGGATGCAAGTTCCCCGCTGATGATTGCAGAAATCCTAAGTTCGCGCATATGGCACAGATGGGACACCACCGCGCTCGCCACGTCTATAGATCTCGTTGGCTTCACCAAATGTGCTGCATTGAACATGATAGGAGCCATCTGCGCGCGGTGGAGGAATGCGTCCGTCCAACGCGCACCCGAACTAACGTGAATGTTGGACCACAGGCAAGGATCACCAACCGCCGCGATGCGCCATTGGCAACACACGTGGGTGGCGCGGAGCCACCCGATATCGATGTTGTATCCCGTTGCAGGTTTGGAATAATCGAGACTACGAATAGGGTCGAGCATCTGGAGCAAGCTGAATACGCGCGTGAGGATTTCTGAGGGAAGGCGATTGACGGGCGCGAGGGAGTTATGGCAGAAGCGTAGAGAGTACAGCACCCGCAAGACTGCATCCATTTCGTGACCTATTCTTATGCGCATGTCGGCGTCAGCAGAGTGAGGAGGCTGGAGAGGCGATGTGTCCCGAGAATGCATAGTAATCTGCGCAAGCCGTTTTTTTTTCAGTGTCGTGCCAGAATTCTAAGGCGCTCAGACTAGATGTTCAAAAAAAGCAAATTGAGTCAATATCGTGATTCAGAGAACACAGTCACCTCCACATACCACTGTGCAGGGTCATCTTGGGCAGCCGACATGGTATGGTGGTGGTGGCTTAATTGTCCTGAGATTTGGTAGGACGTCGAACGGCCACATAAACAAATTCCGTTGGCTAATCAGGACTGTTTACCCGGGGCCAGTAAGCAGCTCCAGCTTAGAATGAACAAGCAAAGCCCTTCTAGCGAACAGTTCAGATCGATGAGACGCAGGCATCAACAAGCCATCAGAGCAGATGACGTTGGACGTTGAACGTACCTACGTTGTGAGGTGTTTTCTGAAGCTATCAAGTCGATCAAAGACGGGTACTTGCTTAAACTTTCTCTGATCCTGGATTCCGGCGGGGGATGTAGTGACCGAAGACCTAGAAACATGAGGCAAGCCTGCAAAGGCATGGCTGACTCGTGGTGTGTCGGATGTTCGATAGAAATGGGACCGATGCCAGCGGCGCGGGCCGCAACTTACATAGGCCTCACCATATAGCACAATCATCCCAGCTTTCAAGTTTACGAGTCCCAAGAACGTACGATGAACTGCGTCAACTTGCGAACACAAACATCATCTATGATACCCCGTGCAGGACAGTCATCCGACTAGCTCCAGGTGTAATCATGAAGTACAGAGGCGATTTCGCAGAGGAGGTTCGTGCCACACTCTACGCGCGGAAGCACTTCTCCTTCCCCATCCCCCGGGTTCTCCGTCATCCTCCACTTGATGAAGATCTCGCATCCGGCAGTCCTCCTCCAGAGGTAGCCGATTCACAACCACCCGGTGTATGGTATATCTGCACGGAACAGTGCCCGGGCGTTTCGCTAGACAAGGTTATCGATACCATGACACCGGCTCAGCTTAACTGCATCGCAGAGCAGCTCCGTCATGTCCTCGCCGAGATGGATCAAATTCGTCCCACCACGCTCGGTTCTGTCACCGGAGGGCCATATCGAAACGAATACTTTCCTGTCACCATTCTTCCACCACGCGCGTTCAGCTCATACCCCGAGTTCCTCGATCTGCTTCGCGAGGTTCTCATGAATTTCGCCACAGAAACGTACACGGAAGACTTGTTGTCCAAGATCCCCCGAAACGCGTCTATGCGCTTCGCGCATGCAGACCTGTACCCGGGGAATATCATCGTGAACGGTACCATCACAGGCATCATCGATTGGGCAACTGCTGGATATTGGCCAGAGTTTTGGGAGTATTGCACTATGCACCGCCCTGTGTCCTCGTCCCTAGGATGGGACCAGCTCTTGAGCCTTGTCTTTCCCGGGGAACGTCGCCAGGCCGAGATAGATGCCGTCACCACACTGGTATCAGTCATAGACCGGTTTTGTTGACATGAAGTTAGTGTCACGCGCAGGGTCTGTCGCCTGGCACTTTCCCGGAAGGAAGGGCGTCCCTCTGCCGCGCTCTTCTGCACCCACTGCCGCCACCATCTCTGCTCTCGACACTGTCTCTATGCCTGTCCACCCGGTACTCTCTCCCTCGCGCCGTTGTGAAGCCCCGCGGCTCCCTTGTCGTTGTCCTTGTCGCTGTCGCGGTCAGTGATCACGACAACTACACCATCACTGCCGCCGGCCTTCTAGCCCTCACACCCTCCTCCATACTCCCATGCCTCCCTGCATCATAAAGCACACCTCGCGCCCTTGCACTCTCCTTCACACCCTTACGCTTACCTGCACACCATCAAGCCCATGCCCTTCGCCTGCAACCACATATTCACCGCGTCTTTCCGCCCTCCGTGGTACCCTCACACCCCCTTTCCTTAAGCTGCATCCGGCCGTCGGTCGCGGCGCGCTTGTCCTCTCGTTGGGGCAGCCTTACTCTGGCCAAACTCGTGGTAAGTTATAAGTATCTCTTCTATTATCCTGTATCAATATGCTTGTTCTCGTTGATGTAACACTAGCGCCTTCGAAGAAAGGTGATGAACATAAAATGGACCACTTTGCTGTTGGACTTGGAGGTGCCCACCGCGCGTAGTCCGCAGGTTGACTCAAGACTGACCTGCTCGCGACACCGACATGCGTCGACGCGTCGACGCGGTCGCCGAGGGGATCCAACATCTGCTTTGTTTTAAAAAAAAACCGCACCGAACCTTCACCTTTTTCCCTCACCCGTACTCGCCCGTACCAACTCCGCCTCTGCAAGCTGCAGATAAGTAATCGGACGCGAAAGTCTAAGAAACACGTTGCAGGACATCGAGTGCAACGTTGCCCGGCGCGCCGCAAATGGCATAAACACCCATTGGTCACGAGACTAAGCGGTTGTACATAAGAGGCTCTCGGTGGGCGCATTATCGGTGCCTGAACAAGCCGACGTCGAGCTTCGGTTCGTGATGTTCTGGATTGCACAACCGACGCTGGCGCCGGATGCCCAGCAGGCCAGTACGTACACTGTGCCTTATATATAGAGTAAGTACCCCAGCCGCCAAGGGAATTTTGCGTACTGGGATTTACGGACTCTTACTGTGATTGACACTTCGTCGCTGCTTACGACGTGGTCAGAAACGACATGCAGTATTGCGAAGGAATATGGTGTTGTCGGAAAGTATAGTGACAGGAGATCGAGAGACACGATCAATCGGAATTTCGAAATCGTGCGGGGGCGAAAGGAAGGAAGGAGTTTCGAAGGAGGTCATGGCCGGCGCCTACCGTCTAGTACTACACCGCGGTCGGTCATAAGGCCAACAGCCTTCCAGCCATTGGCGGGTATTGGCGGATGAAACGAGCGAGCTGTGAGTGGTCATATGCCACAGGTGAGAAGAGGGACGAATCCGGACGCGCTGTTCTGTAACAGGTCCTGTATACTGCGATGTGCGAGAGCCGAGGCCGGGAATGAAACGGTCCTGCATCTCGACCCACCGCGGTCTAATCAGCACTTGGTAAGAAGCGTCAGCTGCGCACATCCGTGTCGGAATCCATATACTGTAGCACGGATCGTGTCCACGACCAGGAGTGTTGGCAATCTGAAAGCAGGCAAGTACGAGTCTGGAGGGTATCACCTCGTATCAGCGCCAGACTTGAAACAGAGGGGATATGTCGACTGACGGACGAAGTCTCGTTCCTCCCGGTCTTAAGACGTTACACCCGGGTCGGCAGGAAAGTCTTGACGTGTGCCTTCATAGGAGCGAAGCGGTAGGCTGGTCTGATGCTGGGCGTCGACGTTGAAGTGGAAAGTCCTTCGTTCACCAGGCCCTGAGGCTGCGTCGTCGAGCTGGTGCCGGCCGCTCGCCTGAAGGTTCTTCTGTCGTGGCGCCGAGGTGGTCGAGTCGCTTCTGCCATGGCGCGGGTCGTGTCGAGTGCTTCTTGAACGTTTGAACCCGCAGTGTCCCGGTACAGGATTCTCGGGGCATGCAACTGGGGAACGTGAGACGTCCGTGCGTCCCCTTCGCCCATCCACACCGGTCCCGGCAGACATGTTGTGTGACTGCTGTGAGGATGTGAAGTGAAGCGCCCGGAGAAAAGCAGACAACAAATCGCTCACAAATCCGCAAAAAATAAGAGGGCAGAGGAGAGGCCAGTGGCAGGTGCCTACGGTAAGCTCAAACACGCAGAAATATGATCCGCTGGGCTGCCCAATCACCACGTCGCTTGGTGGCATCACCCCGACGTCTGCTTGCACATGGAGATACCGCGGTCGGCGACGACGGCCGGGATCGAGTCAAGACCAGACCCGAGCATGTTCAGGCGCCTTAGCAGCGCACAAGGCTCCCGGAAAGTAACGAAACGAGCACAAGTGAGAGCACATTGCCGTTGTCTGCGTCGAGATGCCGTGAGGGGCCCCGCATCGTTGAGCCAAAGGGACTTGGGAAAGAGATGTTGCGGGAGGGTTGCCGACGAGTGCCGACGCCTGGCTAACGCGCGGGCGTTAATTGGCTGTGCGGAGGGGTACGGCCGGAATCACAGGGGCGGGCGCATGATATAAAGGGGACTCCTCCGCCGTTTGCCGGGCACCATCCCTTTTCTCCCTCCTCCACCTTCGTCGTTGTCGTTGTCGCCGTCGTCGTTGCGACTGCCGCCCCGACGATGTTCAACATCGCTTCTCGCTCATCCGCCGCATGGCGCGGCATCCAACGCATGGCTGCAGGCATGGCTACCACCGTCGAGGGCCGCATCGGCGACACCAAGGTCCCCATGTCGCTCCTCGAAAAGGGTGCCTACATCAACTACCAGCGCATTGAGGACAATCTCGCCATTGTTCGCTCGCGGTACGTCGTCTTTTCGTCTCAATCTCATTGACGCGCCCGTTTACGCCCGACGACAGCCTCCAGCGCCCTTTGACGCTCTCGGAGAAGATTTTGTACGGCCATCTCGACGACCCCCAAAACCAGGATATCGACCGTGGTGTCAGCTACCTCAAGCTCCGCCCCGACGTACGTCGCGTTTTCGCTCTTTGCAAAAAATTTCTGACCTCGTCTGCGTTATCGCCAGCGTGTCGCTTGCCAGGATGCGACTGCCCAGGTGCGGAGTTATTGCGGACGCTCGTGCGCTGTACCCTCTGACGTCACTTGCTCCCCAGATGGCATTGCTCCAGTTCATGTCTGCCGGCATGGACACCGCTGCTGTCCCTACCACTGTCCACTGTGACCATTTGATTGAGGCTCAGGTCGGTGGTGTCAAGGATCTCGCGCGCGCAAAAGCTTGAACAAGGAGGTATACGACTTCCTCGCGACGGCGACGGCCAAGGTGCGTCATTGCTCTCTATTCTTATATGAACACGTGACTGACCACGCTTATCTTCTAGTATGGCCTTGGTTTCTGGAGACCCGGTTCTGGTATCATTCACCAAATTATTTTGGAGAACTACGCTTTCCCCGGTGGACTTATGATCGGCACGGACTCGCATACCCCCAACGCTGGTGGTCTCGGTATGATTGCTTGCGGTGTTGGCGGTGCCGATGCCGTTGACGTCATGGCCGACATTCCCTGGGAGCTTAAGTGCCCTAAGGTTATCGCGGTTAACTTGACTGGCAAGATCGGTGGCTGGACTACTCCCAAGGGTATGCACCTATCTCCTGCGCTCAAACGCTGTCGCTGACGACACTTCGCAGATGTCATCCTGAAGGTCGCTGGTATCCTCACCGTCAAGGGTGGAACTGGTGCTATCGTCGAGTACACGGGTCCCGGTGTCGAGTCTCTGTCTTGCACTGGTATGGCGACTATCTGCAACATGGGTGCTGAAATTGGTGCTACGACCTCGCTCTTCCCCTTCAACCACCGTATGACCGACTACCTCAACGCTACCAAGCGTGGTGACATTGCCAAGTATGCCCAGCGCTTCTCGCACAACCTCAAGGCCGACGAGAACGCCGACTACGACCAGCGCATTGAGATCGTAAGTCCGAACTACTTTGGCGTTTTACACTTGCTAACTGGTCTACTAGAACCTGTCTGAGCTTGAGCCCCACATCAACGGTCCCTTCACCCCCGATCTCGCCACTCCCATCTCCAAGTTTAAGGAGGCTGTCACCAAGAACAACTGGCCCGCTGAGCTCAAGGTTGCCCTTATCGGTTCTTGCACCAACTCTTCGTACGAGGACATGTCCCGCTCCGCTTCTATCGCCCGTCAGGCTACCAACCACGGTCTCGAGACCAAGAGCAAGTTCACCATCACTCCTGGTTCCGAGCAGGTTCGTGCTACCATCGAGCGCGACGGTCAGATTGAGGCTTTCGAGACCGTCGGCGGTATCGTTCTCGCCAACGCTTGCGGACCCTGCATTGGTCAATGGGACAGGAAGGACGTCAAGAAAGGCGAGGCTAACTCCAGTGAGTCCCTTATCTGTCGCTGTCCGGTTTCACCCGCTTATCGAGCTTGCAGTCCTCACTTCGTACAACCGTAACTTCACTGGTCGCAACGATGCTAACCCCGCTACCCACGCTTTCGTCGCCTCCCCGGATATCGTCACTGCCATGGCCTTCGCTGGTGACCTG
>SEOQ01000015.1:0-96967 GCA_004679275.1 Dentipellis fragilis
CAACCCCGTTATAATCGGCTTATAAACTGTACCTGAGCCGAATCTAGGATTGTGGGGATTATAAAGGCGTGATGAGTGATTATGGGATTTATAACCCTTTATCTAGTGATCATAATACTGCCGGGAATTTAGTGATGTGGGCGCGGGTGAGCGCTGAACGGAAGATTGGACCTACAACGCCAAGCACGACCACACATCAATATCTAATCTGCTTTCCTTTTCTGTCTTGGCTTGAGCGCGCACAATTTCTGTATGCTGGGCTCTCTTCTCTTCCGTTTACCTCACCCCACGTATCGAACGTCCACCAGATTCTGGAATCAAGCTATGACAACGTCACGCCAACTTACAATAGACGCCTCTCCCCCGGAAACCCGGTGGATGAAAGAAACACTCGACCGCTCAGCTTTTCGCCGATCCATCCCTATTCTGGCTGCTCGTGTACTGCCTGCTCAAACTGGTCTCATGTTGAAGGCTGAGGCTATGAAAAGGTGCGTCTGCTTCTGTCTATAGCTGCCCAGTGCCCAGTGTGCACCACTAGTGCCGGGCATATTGGAAAGATGCCATCATTCTCTGGCCTCAGTGCTGTACACCGTGTTCGTGTGGCACTTGGCTTATGTCTGTTGATAGGTCAATCATGAATCTGCCGAAAGTGCGCAGTGTCGTGTCAGATCCGGCAGATAGCAACGACAGACTCGTCCTCCTGAGAGTGCAGCATGAAGGTGAGCTGCCGCCGTGCACACCTCCCGTTTATTCCGTGGCTATCGATTTTGCTAAATGACGTGTTGATGATGGCTAATAACTTGTCGCGTGGCAAGGAATTTAGCTGACTTGTCGCCCGAGGCCAGAACATACTTGGAGCATCAAAATGCTGTGCTTACGACGTACACCCTGGAGCTGGATTATGATTACTGGACTGCTGGTATGTCTCAATGAAGATATGCCTTTCAACAACTTATCTCCGTAGACGAGATCCTCCAGGCCATCCTGCCGGAGAATCTCCTCGAAGGATCCCCAACGGGGTTTGCGATCACTGGTCACCTAGGTACGTTTGCTCACGAAGAACAGTCCAAGTTTTTACTACATCTGTCTTTACAGCCCATCTAAATCTGAACGATGAATATCTTCCCTACAAGTACATCATTGGTCAGGTTGTGCTCGACGTGCGTCTGTACCCATATGTCAGAATAATCGGAAGCTAACATGTTTCACCAGAAAAATAAGCGTATTCGAACAGTTGTGAACAAGCTGAACTCCATAGATACTCAATTCCGCTTCTTCAAAATGGAGCTCATTGCTGGCGAGCCGAACTTCATAGTGGAACATGTACGCCTTTCCTACCAGTCAGTTACGGTTTCTTACGATTTCTGCAGCACGAATCCGACTGTCGTTTCACTTTCGATTTCTCCAAAGTTTACTGGAACTCTCGCTTGCACACTGAACATGAACGGCTTGTGCAACAGTTCGATCCTACGGATGTTGTTGCCGACGTCTTCGCCGGAGTAGGCCCGTTCGCCGTGCCGGCAGCCAAGAAGGGCTGTGCTGTGCTGGCCAATGACCTGAACCCAGAAAGCTACAAATGGCTGGTCAGAAATATCTCTGACAATAAGGCAAGTTTCGCTTTCAATTCTCGATATCATCAAGCTTATATGAAAACGTGACTAAGGTTGGAGATCTCGTCAGAGCATCTTGCGAAGATGGGCGCGAGTTCATTCGCAAAGTTGCTCTCGGAGCGCTAGACAATCCCTTCCCACCATATACTGGCCCGAAAGCGACACGTTCTCAGCTGAAGGAAAAGCGCCGACAGCAGCAAGGTCCGCCGATCGCTTCATCTACCTTCGAAGTGACAGCTGCTGCCACGTCTACCACGCCGTCAAACACGCTTCAGCCTCCTTCACGCAGCCGTATCTCACATTTTGTGATGAACCTGCCTGATTCGGCGATCACATTCCTCGATGCCTTCCGTGGTATTTTCAATGGAGAGAGAGAAAAACAATTGTACCTTGACGCCCCCATGCCCATGGTGCACTGTCACTGTTTCACAAGAGAATTAGAGCCAGAACTGGCGAAGAAGGACATTACGGAGGTATGTCGGTGCCTGCCATTGCGATTAACCCGTTTGGATTGTGCGCGATATATTTGCTAACACGGTACCCTCGTTCCTGACATGTTCTTGCGTCATTTCTGCTCTGCCGGGAGAAAGCGGGTGCAAGATCGGATGGGCTTGGGACGTGCGCTCGGGGGCGTGGAGGAAGATGCAGTGTCTCTGCACCTCGTGCGCTCCGTCGCCCCAAACAAGGATATGTATTGCATCAGCTTCCGGTTGCCACGAGAAGTCGCATTCGAAGCGGTGGAAGCTTAGGGTTCGGATGCAGCATGTACTTACGGAACAGAGCGCAGCTGCAAGGGTTTTGTGCTACAAGATACGATCTACGAGTACTGTACCGATCTATGAAGTGGGTCGGGGTCGGAGTAATGGGGCTGAGTCAGACCCTAACCCGAGGGAGAGAAAAAGAGAACGGCAGTGCAAGACCGAAGAGCAGTCAACACGCTGGCGCACTCTCCCCTTCCCCACAACTAGAGCATAGAACATAGAGCCAGTCTCGCGTCTGCCGACTGCCGTCTCTCCTTGCAACCTTTCGCTCGTAGACTGTTTCCTTTCTTATCTCTTGTAGAGCTCCACCATACCCATAGCGCCGTACGTCTGCTTGCCTTTCCTCACCCACTGCATGTCCTGACGTATGACCCGGCACCATCGCCCGTTCTTTCCTCTGTCCCAGTCTGCACGGCTGTCACATTGGTTAGGCCTGCCGAAACCACTATACCAAGCCTTCCAGGCATTTAATACAGACTAATCCTTCCGAATCGTTATGTCCATACCTCAAGTCCATGCCGACTCAGGCACCGGGGGCTCGGATTCCAGCCCAGGACGTGCAGCCCGTGCCCTGGAGACTGTGAAGAGCGCCGTTCGTACGCCGGAGACTGAGTTGAAGAGGTGGAAACGGTCGTTCGACGCACACGCGAAGACAACCGTGGATGGCGAGAAGTGCGTCGCTGTTTATGTCACAATTCAATCATCGGCATTGACACACAGCTTATCTTTCACGCATCGCCTGACGCGCCCTTCGCTGCTTCTCCATTATCTCACAGATACCTGGACCGTGATCAGTTCGTCGAAGCTATCGCGCCGTCTGGTGACTTGACGCGTATCGGTCGCGCTCAGTTCGCGACCCTATTTCGTGTCGCAGACTCCGCCAAACGCGGACTTGTGTCTTGGGATGACTACACGGTCTTTCAGACATTGCTCAAGCGCTCGGACGCCGACTACTGGATCGCGTTCCAGTACTTCGACGTGTGAGTCATATGTTCATCTGTAATACCAGTACCAGCTCTAACCTCTGTCTTGCTGGCATTTAGCGACAGCTCTGGGACCATCACCTTTGACGAGTTCAAGAATGTCTTCCAAGCTAATGTTGGACCCGATGCCATTCCTTTTGATTTTGACTGGTACGTGTTATGGGCATGTGATTTGCTCTGTTCTGTCGCCTGATTTTCATTTCGTGAAGCGACTGGGTCAAGCTCTATCTTGGAAAGAAGAATGGGACACACGTTTTAGGATGTGCGTGGTTGTACTTAACGAGCGTGGACATCACTCATATCGTTTACATGGCTTGACAGATAATGAGTTTACTCAGCTGATGAAAGGTCTGCAAGGAGAGCGCCTTCGTCAGGCCTTCAAATACCTGGACGAAGACCAAGATGGTTTCATCCGACCCGATCAGTTCAAAAGGATCATCTTGGTGAGTCGTGATCACCCTATCACAACGCGTCTCACTTACTTACCTTCTCCCAGGAAATCGCTGGACACAAACTCTCTGACGCTGTAATTGACCGACTTCCTACGCTGTGTACTCTTAGCCCAGGAGGCAAAATCTCGTACTCTGAGGTCATCGCCTTCCACAATGTCATTAGAGGTAGGCAAATATACCAACTGATAACTGAATAATATCAAACGACCGTTTTATCAATAATGTAGAAATGGATATGGTCGAGCGGTGAGCACAGCCTTTATCTTGAAACATCTGTCAGAAGTTCATTTTGATCTACTAGCGTGTTGCGTGAAGCCACAGCCAAGAGCAAAGATGGCCGTATTGACCAGACGGACTTCCTGGACTATGCCTCGTCAAGCTCACGCTATTCCTTGTTCACACCGATGGAAGCCTCGATTATCTTCCATTTTGCTGGACGTGGCCTCAGCACACAGCGCCTCGCCTTGATTGATTTCGGACAGTTACTCGATCCTCGGTGGAAGGCCCCCGGAGACGCCAAGGAACCCGTGATCTCCAGTAGTGGATTCACCGCAAAGTCAGTTATGCATGATGTCTTCCATTCGGTGTACAATTTCGTCCAAGGAGGTACGCGTGATCGACGCATCGCCTTCCTGTTTCTGCGGAATTTACTAACGAGCCTCGTTCTGTAGGTGTGGCCGGTGCATTCGGCGCTACTATCGTATACCCCATAGATCTTGGTGCGTCCTTTAGTTTGATTTATGTAGCTCGCCGCTGAACGTCGTGGTTCTTTGAATGCACGGTAATATATAGTCAAGGTGAGATCAGCCGCCCATCGCCAAATATACTGCTGACTGATGAGATGATCCGACCACGCTGCGTGGGGTTGATTCTATAGACGCGGTGAGTACCGAGGAAGATGTAACTACAAATTATACTGATGCTGTGAATATAGCATGCAAAACCAACGAAGTACCGTTGTTGGCCAGCTGTTGTACAAGAACAGCTTGGACTGTGCGAGAAAAATTCTCCGGAACGAAGGCTTTCTTGGGTTCTATCGCGGACTTGGTCCCCAGCTCATCGTATATCATTCGTGTCTGATTCGTATGAGCGTGGACTGACGCTTAGGTGTGATAGGGTGTGGCTCCTGAGAAAGCTATCAAGCTTACCGTGAATGACCTCATCCGTGGCCGTGCCAGCGATCCGGAGACGGGAAGGATCTCACCTTTCTGGGAGATTGTTGCCGGTGGTACTGCTGGTGGATGTCAAGTGGTTAGTGATTTGGTTACTGTAGTTGGGTAGTTCGTTGACTCTTTATAGGTCTTCACGAACCCCCTTGAGATTGTGTGAGTGCATAACGAGTCAAAGGACGTCCTTTTGTGTACTTATTATGTTTCAGCAAGATTCGCCTTCAGATACAAGGTGAAGCAGCCAAAGCCGAGGGGGCGGTACCCAGAGGCGCGGTACACATCGTGCGTCAGCTGGGTCTCTTAGGCCTGTACAAGGGTGCCAGCGCATGTCTTTTGCGCGACATTCCGTTTTCCGCGATTTATTTCCCCGCCTATTGGCATTTGAAGAGGGACCTGTTCCACGAAGGTTACCATAACAAACAGTTGTCTTTTGGAGAGACACTGGCCGCTGCTGCCATTGCGTACGTCCCTCTGTCATGCTTGTGAGCTTTTGACTGATGCGAACACATGCCTGCCAATCCCATGTGGTGAACGCTGTTTCGACGGAACTGATCCATTCCGTCTGCCTGGTATTGATGCTGTCCCACAGCGGCATGCCTGCCGCCTACCTGACTACACCTGCAGGTAAGAGATAACGAAGTTGATAAATAGGAACCTTCTGACGCAGATGATTAGATGTCGTCAAGACGCGTCTGCAGGTGGAAGCCCGAAAAGGCCAGACGCACTACAAGGGTCTCACGGATGCGTTCGTGAAGATATGTGAGTGGTTACCGACTTTGGCTTGGTCAGCAGGAGGCATTAACGCCCGGGCAATAGACCGCGAAGAGGGATTCACTGCGCTCTTTAAGGGCGGCGCTGCGCGCGTTGTTCGCAGCAGTCCTCAGTTCGGATTCACTCTGGTTGCATATGAGTACTTGCACAAGGTAAGGCGTTCTTTGATTGAAAGCTGATGGTAGTTTATGTTGACGCACCGCTTTTTGTCCGCCCTTGCTGACAGCTCCTGCCGGTAAGTGCATCTGCCGTGTATTGATTATCGAACAATGATTGACATGTTGTGGCCATAGTACCCTTGGAAGGAGCAGCCCCGAGAGGTCGAGACGGCCCTCACGTCGCGCCCGGAGGAGATTGCGAAGACGCGTGCGCGGAACGCATTGAAGATCTTGCTGGATGTGCACGGCGACTTCGGGCGGAGGAGCTCGGGGCCGGGAACCAATTAACTGCTGTCGTTACGGTAGACATATTGGGATTGCTTTGTGGAAAGATCGTGGAATCGTGAGCGGCAATGAGGCACTGGCCTCGACCAATGCGCGCGAGAGAAGCTTGGTAGGACAGCCAATCGCCAAGAAAGAATGGCGGCCAATGGAAACTAGGGGGCCAAGCGGGGCGACAGCCAATGGGAGAGCGTCCTCAGGGCCGAGGGTGTGGGTTGTCTCTAGGGAAACCTTGACATCAGCCGGCCGAGATGGCCTGCAAATTTGATGAGAACGGGCTGATGTGAGCTGTGCCGGCACCCGCTCGGGGGTCCTATAGAAAAGGAGGTTTCGTTGAGCGTCTTTCTCTTCCCTACCGTTCTCCCCTCGCCCCTTCCTTCGTTTCTTCCCCCTTCCTTTTCTTTCCTTTTAGCGGTATGTTCCTCCTCGCTTCATACCTATCNGAGCTGACCGTTCTTCGCAGAGTGCTTGCCTTGTCAAGCTTGCCGCACCCAAGATCTACTGCTAGCCAGTACAGCCCAGCGTAGACCGCTAAACCATCTTTTACTTCGCTCTCGCTTCGTCTTCACCACCACGCAACCTCGTCTTTACTTCGGCCTTTCAAGCCTCCTCACTTTCTTTTCAACATGAAGTCGATTGTTTTCGGTCTTTCCCTCGTTGGCGCGGCGGCTGCTCAGGTGGCGAACGGTGTCTCCATGGTGCAGCTCAGCAGCGTCATGGCTTCTGCGACTGCGTCCTCGGCTGCGCCCAGTTCTTCGGCCGGCTCGAACAACCAGTCCAGCGGTAGCAGCTCGGCTGCCGCTTCCTATGGCGGTGCGTCCAGCGCTGCTTCAAGCGCCGCTCCCTACGGCGCATCAAGCGCAGCTCCCTACGGCGCATCAAGCGCAGCTCCCTACGGCGCATCAAGCGCAGCTCCTTACGGCTCGTCGAGCTCTGGCAACGGGTACCAGCCTCAGGTCACTTCGAGCGCTGCGTACCAGGCGCCTCCTTCTCAGTACACTCAGCCTCCCTCGATGTCTGGGCAGAACTCCTACTCCTCGTTCATGGGTGGTGGATACAAGAGCATGAACTGCGGGTACGGCTACAACAAGGCCTCCGATGGCTCTTGCACGTCTGAGTCCTGGGTAAGTACCGCTTAGATTCGCACCCTCGATCGTTGACTGATAGGCACCGATTTGCACAGTACCAAACTAAAGGCTGTTACGAGACGATCATTATCAACTCGTGCGTTTCCTTTTTAGGCTTATCTAAATTCAATTAATGAAAACGCGATAACCTTTCCAGGCAGCAGTACTGCTACAACTCGCCTCCTCAGACTGTCACGCAGACCCAGATGCAAACGGTCACGATGACCCAGACGAGTGTGCAGACCATGACGAAGACCATGACGGAGGTGTGTTTCTTCCCGCAATTTTCTGGGAGATTTTGCTGAGTTTTCGTCGTAGACAAAGACCGTCCCCACCACCGTCACCATGACCGACATCCAGACCAAGGTGTCGACCGAGATCGACACCAAGACGGAGATCATGACTTCCACCCAACTCGTCCCCACCACTCGCATCTGGACGTCTACTGAGATCGTCGACAAGACCAGCACTGTCGAGCACACCCTGACCGCCACGGAGACCAAGACCCAGGTCAACACATACACTCAGACCGCCACCAAGACGGACACCGCGACGCAGACCCTCAAGCAGACGGAGACTGACGTCGTAACCAAGACGGACGTCAAGACCATCGTCCAGCCCACGACCTACACCAGCGTCTGGGTCAGCACCAAGGTCATCGACAACGTGAGTTTTATCGTGCTGCGACCTTCTACTCAATCTGACTGACGCCTTTTGCAGACCAAGACCCTCATGGAGACTCAAACCGCGACCATCACTGACAAGATGACCATGACGCAGACCAAGACGAACACTGCTACTGAGACGGATACTGTCACGTCCGTCCAGGTCAGCACTGTTGTCAAGCCCACGACGTACACGTCCGTCTGGGTCTCTACTCAGGTCATCGACAACGTAAGGCCCTTCCCTTCGCATGAATTTTTAGCTCACAAACGGTCTTCCATTAGACCAAGACTGTCATGAACACTTTGACCTCCACCGTTGTCCAGGACCACACTGAGGTCCAGACGCAGACTTTGACCAACACTGCGACTGAGACCCAGACGGCGACGGCCACCGCCACGCAGACTGTCGCGGAGACTGCTCTCTCTGACTGCCTCGGCAAGGTTCGTGTCTTGTTGAATCGCGTGTGACTATTGACGCTTATCTTTTTTCTACAGTGCAAGTCTTCTTGGGGTTTGATGTCTGGTAACAGCAACACCATGAACACTTACGCGGCGTCTTCTGCGACCGCCACTGCTGATGCGACTTCTGCCACCTACGGCTCGTCGGGCTACGGCTCGTCGGGCTACGGCTCATCGGGTTACGGGTCGTCCGGTTCCTCCGCCGCCGCGTCTGCTGCATCCAGCTCTTCGGGCACCGCTTCCGCAGCGGCTGCCAGCGCCACGGCAGCGTCGTCTTACGGTTCCTCTTACGGTGGATCCTACTAAGCGACTCTGATTCTTGGCTCAGCTCGATGATGCATGAACGCGACGTCTGCTGACGTGGTTGAATATGCGGGTCAGTTGCTCTAGATGCCCAATCGCCCACGGACGGTGTTAATGGACCCTTCGATTATGTTGATACCAGTTCCTTTCTTGAATCGCCGCGGCGTCGGTGCATTTACGTGGTTAAGATACTGTAGCCCCTTTTATGTTTTTTCTTTGCTATCATCATCGGACAGCTCTTCCTTGGGGTTCTCATACCTGACTCCTATACGCACGCACACCCGTCTTTCTCTATTATTTGCTATGAAACCCCCTAGTGCGGTGCTTAATTTTGGGTTTGGGTGTGGGTAGACGTACAAATTGGCCAAATGCAATTTGCCTAAATCCAAGCTACCCGATCCTCTCAATGTATTGCGTGACTTCGAGCCTTCGAGGATTGTGTATGGGTCCGTCCGACTCCGACACGGGTTTTGCTGCGTCGCGCTCGATGAAATGGCCGGCAATGCTTTCCGAGTACCCCTGTCTCGACATGTATTGTGGTTTCTGTGACATAGAAGACAAGAGACGACCCTGGCCTGGCCGATTCCTAAGTCTAAGCGCGAGCACTCATCCGAATGGGCGACATTCTGTAGCGCCGCAGCTTACAGAAAACATAGCGCCCAGTTGCAAAGGCGCCGTAGGAGGCGCTTATGGAGGATGATGGGCGTCTATTTACATCAGACGCGCTGTCCTTATCCTTGCAACTGCGTCGACGCGTCAATTTCTGGATCTCGCTTATGCCGCTACACACAGCACAGGACCCCTCCCAAATCCGGTCGTTCAGCGATGTAGGAGAACAGTTTTTAGTGTTTTACTCGTCCCGCGATGATGCGGGAAGAATGTGGTGTCCGGTGAGTAATGCATGGCTGTCGGCGCCGATGGGATGTCAGACGCATATGTGTACATATCGAATGCATCGCGTGGCTGACCGTCATGTTGGACATTGCTAATTGCACCGCTACCCTGTAGGACTGCCGTGATGTGGAAGATCTTGTTGAACGGACTTTTGCATCCGCCGACGGACCCTCTGCCTTGATTATCTACGTAGGCCAAAGACATGAGTACGTGCCCGCACCGCCATTATTGCCTCAAAATGCTCACAGTGTATTGCATGTGGGACCTACACAGGTGGAGACAAACACCCTCGAATCCCTTCCGTGGAGAGCCGTGGAACGTCCAATCAATCCCTACCATCATCCGAGTCACCGATGTACGTACTACGTATCCTGTGGCTGTATTCACCTGAGTCGGGTCTGAATATTCTACTCTCGTCCAGTCTCAGGAAGAAAGTCGATTGGTGGAAACCGAGATCCCGGAGAAATTAGCTTCCTTCGTGCAAAAGTGATGCGTCGCATGCATGACAGCACCGATAAAGCTATGGCTCTGAATGGCCTATCGGCAACAATCCTAATATTGATCGACATGCTGTACTGTGTCCTGCCCTCGAGAATTAGCACACAGGAATAGAGGCTCCCCGCACCCCCGAGCAGTTTCTTTTCGGAAATCGAAAAGCTCCTGCCATATTCCACTCAAGGACGGGGTCTCATCACCGCCGCTGTTGCGTCCTTGGTGCGACGCAATACCCGTATCAAGGAGCAACTCTATCTGTATGCACTATTTCAAGACACGGAGAGCTTGTGAGTTTCGCCTATGCCATCAGTAGAGCATGCGTAGACTCGGGGATCATATATTTCCTTCCCTTCTACGAAACACCTTCTGCTCCGGACAAGGCACACCAAAGGAACAAGACCATGCCGCTGTCATTCTCATTCTTTCCGCAACAGAGATGCACCTCATCAACAATACAGCAACGGCCCTTTGCTGTCGTCACACCGATGGCAGTTCAGATTGGTTTAGTTGGTGTTCCCATCCGGGAGCAAGGCATCCGTTCTGTCAACACTCACAGGTGGTTCGATTCCCTTTTTACTTTTTACCAGGAAATGCATGGAGCGACATCTTGTAATCGCGACGCGGACATGGAGAGCCGGAGTGCTGTGGCCTGATCCCGAGGTACTCGCCGAGACCGTGTGCAGGTTTCTATCATTTACAGTATCCGCCTTTCTGTCTATCTTTATAAGAATGTCAGTTTTTTGTCCGTTCATTTTTTTTCCCGGTGCAGCTTAACCAGGGCTTCGCCGGTTGGAAGATTAATTTTGTCGTACGCGGAAACGGAACGAAGTCCACAGCATGAAATATTCACTACATGTCATCTTCTTGATACAGGTCCCGACGGCCTTTGCCTCCAAATGAGAAAGTCACGGAGCCCGGCATCCTTGATATTTCTTGAGAGATAAATTCCTGAAGCGCCGAAAAGACTAGGGGGCGCTTGTAACGCGGAACAGCATCTTCGCCCTGGGAGGCGATACAGCGTACTCTTTGGGAAGGTCCACATGGCGTCACGGATGTTTCTGCTTGTAACCCCGGGAAAGGTCAGAGACGGGATGACCATCATCTCTAAGCCCGTGGAGGGACGAGATCGTTGGCCAGTCGGGAGAATTGATAGAATTGATTCGTCCTAGATCTCGGGCTTGTCATTTCGTCTCTCCGGCGGACGCAGCTGATACTTGTCTGTGCGCAATAAGGAACCGCAGATAGATCGTCAGCGTTGGGCCTGGACAATCCATTTAGCTGAGTGCTGCGCATTGGGCCGGAAGAGCCGTATCCCAGGATCTGCACCGTCGGCGGACACGATGGGCGAGTGTTCATGTTTTATGTCCGAAGCAGGTGGTGTGCGGTGCGGGAATATACTACGAGCAGTGCAGGGCATGTTGGCAAGGCAGGATACGAGCAGTGGCGCACGTCCAAACTTGTACGAGCTTGCCCCTGGTTATCCTTACGCGAGACGACTACTGGACGACGCCGCACATGTACACTGCCATAGTGGATGATCGAGGAACGCGGCTCCACGTGCACACTCGTCAGCTTCGGCGGACGGAAGGATCGTAAACCCAGATCTTTCACTTAACTACCTCTAGCGGTTACCTGAAACTCCCTCGGCAACAAGTTAGGCTTTGCGGTCACTGGTCTCCATCTGCCCACACTCCCATTATACTCGCTGGTGTTGTGGCAGGACTGTCTGGCGTACATCACGGCCAGCATTGCCTTCGTGTAATCTAGTTGGCTTCGAAGCCCTGTGGCCACTCGGGCCCGACACTTGTAGTGCTGTTGGGTAGAGGGAGGAGTAAAGTGGAACTGACACACTGGCTGCTGTGCCCGCTACGGGGGACGCCCTGGCCGTTTGGGACGTGCCAGGCACTTTGATTTTAGACGCCTATGGCGTCCTGTGTCGGACGCACCCGGCTCTCTTCGTATAGTCGGTCAGGCCGAGCGCTTCTTGCGCGCTCGAGCCTCCCAGTCATTTTGCGTCAGTGCTGCGTTTTGCGATCGGAGAGGACAGCAATTTTGCACCTGTTCCGTCGCTCCCTCGCTTACGGATTAGATCTCACATGCAGGAAAGTTCCGACGCTCAACTCTGTGCTCATACCCAAACTTATCAGCCAGCGCGTTTCAGTATCGTATATAAAGGCTACGTACTCCAGGTCAGTCCCTCCATTCTCATATTCATTCTCTTCGACTTCTGCAGGTCTCCACCTCATACCCGTCGTTTTCTTTAATCTCCTTTTCTTCACATCCCCACTTCTCGCTCGCTCAATGCCTGGCCTTACCCCAGTTCACCCTTCCTCGCCGAGCACATTCATTGTATACCACGATACTGCTGCCGATTTTCTCTCTGCAACATTCCCTACTCTTCGCAAGCACGAAGAGTCAGCGAACATCGTCCTTGCCCATGCCCTCAAGCTCGTAGGAACAGAGGCCGCCCTTACCGGATGCCATTTCACCAACGATTCTGACGTGCGCAGTTGGCTCAGCCAGTCAAGAAATGGCTCACCACATTCGTCTGCTCATACCGGACCCTTCTGGTTAACGGTATGGTCCTCCCCATCTCCATTCATCGCGCCTACCCTCGACCTCGTTTTGGCCTGCGTCAACTGGACCCTTGGGGACTACCCCATCTTCCTATGGACACCCAAGCACCCATCAATGGTTTCCTCCTCGTGGTTGATGCCGCGCATCACCCTCCTCATTGAGAACCTCCTCTACTACGTCCCACCGGAACGCGTCTTCTCCATCTTCGGCCTGACTTCACTCGTGAAGTACTTTTCGAAGCTCTGGACCGAGATAACATCCATCCGCATCGAAGCCGAACCGTTCTACGCTGCATACTACACGTACTGCACGCTGAACACCTTCCGGGAACACACCGCCCCACTGCCCCATGGAGATAGCATCCGGAGAGCCCGCATGAGCGATCTTGCGGGGGTTGCTCAGCTTTGCAAGGAGTTCGCTGATGACTCGGTTAGTCTCAAATCTCCCGTTTCGTCCGCATCATCGTCGAGATGTCGCTCACACCATTATTCCAGGTCTACTTTCCGCTGTCGCTCGATCGCGCCACGATCGAAGCCCGCGAGCTCATCCAAAAAGGTCTAATCTGGATCTACGAGGCAGATGCGGAGGTTACCACCATCTGTGCCGTCACTCGTAGCTCGCAGAACGTCAGTGCCATTACCAAGGTCTACACGACTCCCAAATGGAGGCGCAGGGGATTCGCCGAGCACCTTGTGCGCAACGTTACTCGGAGGTACGTCTGCGGGTCCGAGGGTTTGATCTCTGATGCTAATTGTTGCTGCTTCAGGCTCCTGATGGATTGCGGAAAGCGTACCGTGACGCTGTACGTCGGACACAGCAACAGTGCCCAACGGGTTTACGATCGCGTCGGATTCGTCGGCCTTTGCGGGAAGGATAAACCAGAAGGCGTCGAAGACGCTCTTGAGCTTGGATTCGTCACCGGTGCCCCCAGAGGTCACTGGTAAACCATTACCCTGGCATTACTTTGATATCCACACCATCCACTGACATTTCTTCTGACATTCGCCATCATCTCATCATACCACGGACAGTATTACCTTTATTACCTACCTAATCAAGCAAAACCGTACTGGCTACGGATTAATTCCCCCCTCCATCCCCCAACACTGTTACATATTCCCCTGCACACACACTTATTCGTATAGAAAGTACTTACCTAGTGGTACTGTATTACTCACTGTATCCTTAGCACTACGTTCGCGCCAGCACTAGTGTTCATAGTAGCAATTCAATTTTTATTATCATATTTCCCACATTGAAGTCGTGTGGACACAAAAGTGGATACATAAATCTGCGCAGCATGCCATTTGGTCCATTTATCATACAGCATGATGATTGCTTTACCTTGATAGAGCTGCGACACATGGACAAGGGCCGCGGATGATCATCAAGTTGTTGGCGCTGTTGTGTAGTTCGTTGGCTATCCCACGGGCGGGGTTGCGCAGATCGGCAACATATGCTACCGGACACTGGTTAATCAATACTTGACGGAATCTGGAACTTTCAATTCTCGGGATACAAGACACAGATCTCGTGAAATAAATCTAACATGGGACCCCCTCATCGTAGCAAGTCAACACTCATCCCTGATAAAATCGCCACTCTTCCCGCCGGCTTTGTGCGCCACAAAGATATCGCTGATTACCATCTCTTTTCCCGCAACAGCTTTGAGCATATCCCAAACAGTAAGGAGACCTACTGATACTGCCGTCAAGGCCTCCATCTCGACTCCAGTGCGACCCTCACACGTTACAGTTGCTTTACACAGGACGCTATGGCAGAGACCATGCGTTTTCGGATTCCGTGCATCTTCGGGATGGTCTTCCGGAGTTAGAGTCACCGAAACGTGAGAGAGGGATAGCGGATGGCAGAGGGGGATTAGATCCGAAGTGCGTTTGCTTGCCATGATAGCTGCAAGCTGAGCTACGGTAAGCACGTCGCCTTTGGCACGTGCCTTGGCTTTTGCCTTCTCAAGGAGTGGAGAGGTGGAGATGTCCGATGACGCGGGGGCCGAGGAGGTGGGGGTGATGAGTTCATACGCGATGCGAGGAAGATAGATGCGACCGGTGGCAGTTGCGGTGCGTTTCGTAGGCTGCTTTTTTGAGACATCAACCATCGAGGGTCTGCCGGCATCATCCATGTGGGAGAGCTTTGGCGGGGAGGGAGTGTTACTTGTAGAGCTGTGGCGAATTTGCCTCAGCGAAAAAGATGCCGGCATGATCATATGCGATGGAACAGGTTTTGCACGCGTCAAGCTTGATGATCGCGTTGGTAGCCCTGTGAAATGAATTGCGATTGCACTGAGTTACGATCCCTAATCAGCACGGGCCCACTGGTCACTCGAGCAAAATGCGACATACATGAGGTGCGATAAAAATACAATCAACCACCAATGAGAATCATGGGTCTATTCGTAACAACATCTATATCTTCCATACCAGCGTGCTTTTCTTTCTTGCCCCTGACGGCGCGTCCGATGGTCTGCAGCAATTGCTGGTCGTCTGCCCCTGCTCGCATTTGATCCCTAAGAGAGACCTCCTTGGCATCGAATAGGCAGACCTTCCATCGTGGCATCAGTCACTGTCCAAACAGTATAGCTCACACAAACCTTGATTTGACCGTCGGCCGTCAATCTTAACCGGTTGCACGAACTGCAGAAATGATCGGACATGCTACTGATGAATCCAATACTGCCTCGGTGACCGGGTATCTGGTAGGACCTGGCGGTGTCATTCAGCTCATCTGCGGCCTTCACCAGGCCGGGATGGACGGCGGCGATGCGCGAGATGAGGTCTGCTGATGGTACCATCTTCGCCTTGTCCCATTTGTTACCTGTCACCGAGATGTCAATAGCAGGAACAATCCGAACAGTTGTTGTCGTACCAGTGAACGGCATAAATTCTATAAACCGGATGGACAGATCCTGATCCCTTGTCATCTCGACGAACTTCAAAACCTCTGAATCATTCAGGCCCTTGATCACCACTACGTTCAACTTGACGGAAGTAAGGCCAGGAGATGCAAGGGCTTGTGAGAGAGATCGTAAAACAGATTCGTGGCCCATGCGACGCGTCATGATCTCAAATTTGAACGGATCCAGTGTATCCAAACTGGAGCATGATCAAAATCGAAAGGCGGAGCAATGGGGATGAAGGTCGATCCTACCTGAGGTTCAAATGGGTAAGACCATTCGCGACTAGTCTAGCCAATTGGCGGTGTAGAATTAGCCCATTGCTGGTCATCCCAATGGATTGGAGGCCATGTTGCCGTAGCTCATTCAAGCGCCCTATTACAAACAAGTTTAGCAGCACACTAGTGGCATGAAAGATCGGCTGACGAACCGACAAGCTGCACAATCGTCTTTCGAACGGTTGGCTCTCCCCCCGTCAGCCGAATTTTCGTGACACCACTCTTTACGAATAAAGTCGCCAGTCTAATAATCTCGTCGTCCGAAAGTATTCGCTCGTTCGGAGAGAGCGGCACACCATCCTCAGGCATGCAATAGAAACCTTGAACAGCACAGTCAGAGATTGCCGGGGTGTGATACGAATGGTGTACTCACATCGCAAGTTGCACCTTTCTGTTAACGAGATGCGCAGGTAATTGTGTTGGCGTCCAAACGTATCCACTAGGGACGGTGCTACCGGTGCGCTATCGTCAATCTGCGCGATTCTTTTCTGAAGCAACGGCACGATCAGATGCATCCGTGGTGAGTAATTTTGAGACCTACTCGTATGAGAGCTCGACGGCTAGGAATAACTGGCTCTGCACGAGTCAAGGTCGAAGGAGTGGTAAACAGACGAGCGAAACAGGAGCGCAAACGAAGAGGGTGGTGTGGTCTGGCGAGAAGCATAGTGCATTACCGTGAAAGACGAGGAATTAGCGTTGTGGGGGTTCCATGAAAGCGCGTAGGGATGCACCGGAGGACGAAGGTGATATAATGACGGGCAGCATGGGGAAGGTGTATTATCAATCTCAGATTGGCTAGTACTTCGTACCTTCCGGAGTCCAAACCCGCCGCCGGCCCCGCGCCGATACAACATGGTGAGCGTCTGTTACCCCTTCGTGACTCCGTCTTATAACCCCCTCTCAATGTGCCCATGGCACGTACCTCACGTCCAATGTCTGCTGCCAGTCGAAGGTCGCCCCATGCCGTATCAATACTATTCCCATGCGTTCCTCTCGTGTTTGCTGCCTTGATCGTGTTCTGGCGCTCTTCACCTTCCCCTGTGGAACTCCATCTCAATAATCCGATCCCATACCGCAGCCTCGAGGACATTGAGAATTTGCCACGCTCCCCGTCCATCACCTATCGCCCTAATGCATCCGAACATTCTCTATCTTCCTTCGTCGATCCATCCAACGTAGCGCCGCAACTTTCGCCGGACACTACTGTCGTAATTCTGAACTGGTCTCGGTTTCCTAATGTGTTGCGAATCACATCGCTTCTTTGCGCACCCATTCTGCAAACTGTCGTCAAGGAGATTTTAGTATGGAATAATAACCCAAAGCCCCTTTTCTATCATGTAGGTGCGTTCAAGTGTCGGACATCTTCAGGATCCGCCACTACATTGAGACACTTGCCTATGTTTAGGATTTTGTGGATACGACCTGTTCGCCCACCCAGCTCAGGATTCACAATTCGCCCGAGAATTCATACTTCCATGCACGGTTTCTTGGATGCGCCCAGGCCACGACAACGTACTGCTATACCCAAGTAACAACACTTTTTGATTTGCCTACTGGGTTTTAACTGAAGGCTGACTATAGGATGACGACTATGTTGTCCTGCCGGAAATCATCTGGACATTACGATCACGGATGGCTGAAAACGCGATGCCTTCTACGATACATCTGCTGCCTCCGCACGAGCACCTCTCCACCGACTTGCGAGTGATTCGCAACGATGGTAGTCTACATGCCTCGTTCGCTTGGTTGGGCCACGGCGCCATCATGCATCAGTCACACGCCGTCGGGTTCTTGGCTCTTCTGCAGCACCTTAACGCTACCGACTCAGAGTTCAAGATGGCTGATAATTATTTCTCGTTGCTCAGCAATACTATTTCCGAGGTCTGGTTTGATCAAGGCATCGAGTTAGGAGGAGGCCAAGCATTCACTGTCGGTGTAGAGGGTGATGTTCGCAACAAATTGCATATCGTCAGTGTTGTATTCTCTTCCAGCTGATGTGCACGGAACTGACATACACTTAGCTTCAAGCAACTCATTATCTTGATTCTTTGCTGTCGTGCGAGGATCATTCTTGCGATACCAGAAAGTATCCTTACTTAGACAATAAGCGCTCAGGTCCATCCCTATCAACAGACATACAGCGAACTCCCTGTGCAGGTAGACCATGCCTACTCGAGACCAGTATCAAAGTACTCCCCTCTACAATCACGCATTACGGTGACCATGCCGCGGAAATATTGGATCTTGAGCAGCGGAACCTACAGATCCTTCAGGAGGACGAACATGTCAACTACCTTGGCCGACCACCATCGTTCGCGGTCGATGGTCGCCCAGCAACTGCATTCGTTAGCCTTAAAGGTAGATGTTCCGATATTGGCTCCTTTTTCTGTTATTAAAATCCGCGACCCATCAGATGCAAAAGCCGAGGATTATATCATGCTTGACATGTTAGCAGATATCGGACACGCTTGGTCAGATTTGACGATGGCGTGGCTGGTTCCACCCTCGACCCTAGCCGTTCTCTCACACTGTGCCTTCGAAATGTCTGCCGACGGTCACACATGGGTTTGTATCGCCTTACATACGACTTGAACATCTTCTCTAACGGATCATGTCGCAGGCAAAGTCACAGGATCTTCTGTCATGCGCCGACGCCCTTCCGATTTCTGACGGCAAAGAACAGCCCCTGGAGCTAGTGGAATGCAGCGTGAAAATGACGAGAAATTCTTCAGCTACTCCAGTACGGTTTTTCAGGGCGTACCTTCCGCAGGATGTGGCACAGCGATGGGCTATACACGAAATTTGGGTCCGGGGCAAACGAAATTAAATATTAGTCCTGCTGCGCAAGTTCCTCCCATCCTTGCGAGGTCAATCTGCATACATACATCATAGTGTCTCGAGCCTCTTGTTCCAATGACTGTACACAGTTCTAATTTATGCTCCCGAGAAGCTATAGGACACCGTGGATTAATTTAGATTTGGAGGCTAAGGGAATATTTCGGGCTATACACAACCCCGCTTACGTCACAGGTTACCGAGGGCTTGAGCGCTTGAGAGCCGGCACCAGGTCGCGGCAACGCGCCTCACAGGTTCCCTAACCCTCGCGACTTTCCTTCCTGTTCCACACGTTCGTTTCGCTTGTTGAACCCGTCATCAACAAGATGCTCGCCCGTATTGCCTCCAAGGCTATTCGTCCAACGCAGACGACAATCCTACCTGGCGCCCAGCGCACAATATCCGTTCAGGTGACGTGGGGTGTATTCTTCTGACCACGATGTTGACATGAGCTCTGCTATAGTCCATCCTACATGGCTCACCCGAAGCGAAACAGGCGGGTGAAGCTGAAGTTCAGCAGCATTCCCGAATCGTTGCGCGAGGGAAATACATTCATGGCTTTGAGAGTGGGTGGCATCTGCCGGCCTGTACTTCAAATGCGCGCTGACGATATAGGCAGTCCATAAAGTGAAGCCGGATCAGGTGGAAGAATATAAGAAGGCTGCGTAAGCTTCTTGTATACTGTGTAGTGACTTGCAGACTGACGGAGCTCATCGCAGGGAGACGTACTACACAGGTCTCCGAGAGGACAAAGATCTGGGCATAAAGCTCACAGGAAATTGGGAGGCTGTTGTCGGGGAACAGGATACCTTCTGTACGCCAATCCATTTTGATTTATCATTCCTCATTGTGCTTATGAGCTATTCAGACCACGTCCTCGAATACGAGAACTACGCAGGTTTTGACAAGGCATGGAAGAAAATCCAGAACTCCGAGGCGCGTCGACAGCCTCGTATCGTTACATTTCACGCGATCTGATACGACAGGGTCGCGTAGCATACTCAAGCCTTTCAGGCATTACGCCCGAGCTTACTCTCTCGGAGTTCGCAACTTACCCAAGAGTTCGCATTTTTACCCACAGCTCCACCTCATGTGGAGGGCGGCATATTCGAGCTCAGGACCTACCAACTGAAGCCTGGGAAACTGCTCGAGTGGGAGCATACGTGGTAAGCTTTCACGCTTGTTGACCAAAAACATAGCGTTGAGGCATAGTTTACAGGCGACGTGGAATTGAAGCCCGCAGGAAATTCGTGGAGCCTGTCGGGGCATGGTTCTCGCAGGCCGGCCGACTTCACCAGGTGCACCACCTATGGCAATACAAGTAAGTGCACTTCTATGCAGTGATGGTATTGCGTTGTCGATGATACTTCTCATACCAGGGACCTCCATACCCGAAAGGAGATGCGCGAGCAAGCGTGGCAGTTGGACGGCTGGGCGGATACGGTGGGCAAGGTGATTACTCTCTAATATCACATCGTGATGTGAATGGCTTACTCACATGCTTCCCTATAGACGTCGCAGTTGGCCAAATACATGGACTCTATAGTTCTTCTCCCGCTGCCTTTTAGCCCGCTCAAGTAACCGCTGGACTTATAGGGACCTTATATACCTGTCATTGCATTTAAGTCTAGTACGCCTGCGTAGGTCATGGGGAATCCGAATAAATCTGTATAACGTTAACTTAGTCATTCGACGCGGCGTGCTTAGAATCGCAACTCGTACAGTAACTCGGGTTAGTCTCGGAGACTCGACGGAGAGGTCAGGCCCAGGGGAGATCGGGGGCCACGCCCAAGCCACGCCCCACTCAGAGATGTTCCGGCATCTCGGCGCCCATTGTGGACAAACCTGTAGGCTGTCCGTGACGCGTGATGCAATGCAGGCCTCTTGCAATCCAACATCGACCATCCTACGCGACCAGCTGTGGGCACAAGCAGTACTTGAGCTAGTTCATGATGGAGGCTTCTTCTCCTCCATCATCACCGACAGAATCTCAGCTTCCTCACGAGAGTCTAGAAGATGCATCTTATCCACCACCACCGCTGAACAGGAGTAGTCCGCCGTTTGCTGTCCTCTCGCATTTGTTCGACAAACTTCACGCACAACGCAAGCCAGAAAGACGAAGAAGGCTCTTAAATTCATGGTTTGACGTGCGCCAGCTCGCTGTTCTGCCTGGTATGCCGAACTTAGCACCAACCATATCTAGTTCTGGAGAAAGAACGTTGGAAACGATTTGTACCCCGTTCTTCGTCTTGTTCTTCCCCAGAAGGATAGAGAGCGTGCGGTATACGGTCTCAAGGAAAAGACCTTAGCGAAGGCATACATCAAGCTAATACCTTTGGGGACCAAAGACCCAGACGCGATTCGACTCTTGAACTGGAAACGGCCGACAGAGAGCGAGGTAGGTTGTGATTTATCTGTTTCTTTTGACTACTTGGCAGAAATGAGCAAATACGCCACTCTTATCAGAAATCATCGGGAGACTTCCCGACCGTCCTTTACGAAGTCGTTAGCAAACGATCATCAGTCACTGAAGGGACCCTCACGATCGACGAATTGAATGATGTTCTTGACCAGCTTTCGAAGAACATAGGGAAGCAGTGAGTTCTAAACATCCTGTACTAACCAGCTTGTGCCTTCAACTGCTTTTCCGCAGAGACATACAAGCAAGGATACTGCAAAGAGTATACGATCGTACGACATCCGAGGAGCAGAGATGGATCGTTCGCATAATCCTGAAAGGTAAGACATTCACATTCATCTGGTACCCTGCCTTGTTCCGAAATCATACCCCAAAGACATGAACATCTCCGTGAAGGAGACAACAGTGTTCTCCGTCTTCCATCCGGATGCCCATGATTTGTTCAACACTTGTTCCGATCTCAAGAAAGTTGCTTGGGAGCTTTGGGACCCTAAACATCGACTGAATGACCAGGTTTGTTGGACTTCTCTCCCAATGACGTTGTCTTACGGCGCAACAGGACAAAGCAGTACAGCTTTTCCGAGCATTTGCCCCTATGCTCTGCAAAAGGCCAACGAAGAAGATAGAAGAGTCGATCAAGGAAATGGGAGGGCGCACGTTCATCATGGAGGAAAAACTAGATGGCGAACGTATACAACTGCACAAGCGGGGTAACGAGTACTTCTATTGCTCGAGGTGATTGGTCAAATCTCCAGACGTCATACCCTGCGCTAATCGAGAATAGGAAGGGGAAAGACTACACTTACCTATACGGCAATCATGTAGGAATAGGAAGCCTGACTCCTTTCATTGACTGTGCATTTGATGAACGAGTAGAAGAGTGAGTGATTGCCGGCAGTCTACTGAAGTGAGACTGACTTCGGTTCCAGCATTATTCTTGACGGAGAGATGCTTGTCTGGGATCCGGTCTCAGAGAGAAATCTGCCGTTTGGAACTCTGAAGACTGCAGCTTTGGGTAAGTCGACGCACTCCCAGAAAGTCTTACAAGCATAGGCCCTGAACTTTTATCAGACAAAACGAAGAAGGAACACAATCCTCGTCCCTGTTGTAAGTCATGAGCGTCTTCTGCTCTGCCAATCACTGAAATGCCGCATAAGTCAAGGTTTTCGATCTGCTGTACCTCAACGGCATGTCTCTCATAAACAAGTCGGTCAAGTTTCGTAAGAGGAATCTTCGCTCCTGCGTAACGGAGGTACAGGGAAGAATCGAATTTGTCCAAGAATTCGAGGGGAAGACAGCGAAGGACGTTCGAGACAGGATGGAACAGATCGTGGCTGATCGTGGAGAAGGTCTAGTGATGAAGCACCCGGCGTCTGAGTACGTCCTCAATGGACGGAATCGAGACTGGATCAAAGTACGCTCCAGTATTCAATCAAGTCTTTTTGCTGTTAAACCTGTTTCCCTCAGGTTAAGCCAGAATATATGGTGGGCCTTCACGATGTATGTGTGCGAGCTACAGCACTGACAATAATGTAGGACAACATGGGCGAAACGGTCGACGTCCTTGTCGTAGGTATGCTGCCTATTCTCTATCTTTTTTAAGCGCTTGCTCCTGATGCTGCGGCGGGAAGGCGGTAATTATGGTTCTGGTAGACGTGGAGGTGGGGTATCGACATTGGTCTGCGCTGTACTGGACGATCGAAATGCTCAAGAGGGAGAGGAACTCAAGTAAAGACATTATCTCCTGGACCACCAGACTACGCTGATTTTGTTTATCCGTAGGTATAGCACGTTTGTCCGCATTGGGTCCGGTTTTTCCTATGCCGACTACGTATGGATACGATCCAAGCCATGGAAAGAGTGGGATCCAAAGCGACCTCCTCAATTTCTCCAAACTGCAAACAAATCCGTGGAAGACAAAGGGGAGCTCTATCTTGAACCCGAAGAGTACGCCTTGTGCTTTATCCGGCACTCACCACTACAATAATTGTCCACAGCTCCTTTATCATCAAAGTCAAAGCTGCTGAGATTACGCCAACAGGTACGTTGCTGCGCTTCCGAGGCCGTATTCTATCTCTCGACTCAAATCCTGAGCTTCAGATCAATACCATATGGGCTTCACTATGCGATTTCCTCGGGCACTCTCGATCCGCGATGACCTATCAATTGAGGATTGTGTCGCGGCAACAGGTCGGTTCTCGCGAACAAACAAACTTTCTATTTGATATGAATGCCAGACTGTAGGCATTCTGGAAAGCATTCGTACCGAAACGAAGAGAAAAATGGAGAACGAGCAGGGGTGTGTATCTTGGCAGTGCTGAATAATCGATACTGACGACGTCATAGACATATCAAGAAGAAACGAAAGCTCACGCGGAAGAAGGTCCGTGGACAGTGCATCCGTAGTTCTGATGGCGACGCTGATAGAGACACTATGCAGCCTTCAATCATAGGTGAATATAAAGGCATAGACGTCAAAGATGTAGAGGTACAGACGGATTTATTCGAGGGAATGACCTTCAGTGAGATCATCATCTTTCAGTTGCCTTTATCTCTACATGTTGTTCTGACTAGTACCGAACAGTGGTAGCCTCGGACCCTAAGTCCAAGACACGGGATGCTGATAAACAGGACCTGCTGAAGATGTACATATTTTATGTCTTGGAAGTATCCTCGTCTTTACCTCTTCTGACGAATTTATAGGATACGTGCTAATGGTGGAACATTCGTGCAAATTCCAAGAAGTCAACCTGGTCTCGTGGTTGTGTACGGAGGTTCCATAACGCGTACGTGTGCTATTCACCAGATAATCCACCGCAACAATTAATGCATCGACAGCATTCGACATTCAATCTTTGATAAAAAAGGGATATGATATAGTCAAACCCGAGTGGATCATTGATTCTGCAACTGCTGGAGAACGCAAGCCCTTTTCTAAACGGTAATTGTAATAAAGCATGAGGTGTCAGATACGCCATGTGACGCTTCTGCGACTTATAGGTATTTCTTCCACGCGAATGCTGAGCGGAAGCTTAGCGATGAATATAACGAAGAAGGAGACGTCGATGAGGATGAAGAAATGAACGCTCCGACGTCAGCAACACCAGGTAGCGATACTGAAGAAGATTTAGTTGCGGACCAAGAGCCAGAGGAGGCGGACCCGATGTTGAAGGAATGGTTTGAAGTGAGGGGAGGTCAGGACACCGGACCTGTTGATGCCGATGATTCTGCAACGGATCCCGATTCCGAGAATGAAGATGTCTTGGTATCTCCTCCAGATGAAGACGAATGGCTCGCCGTCAATGCCAATGGTTCGGAAGATGAAGTGTCTGGCGGTGTCGTACGTTCTTCATCCCTTCGAAAGCTCCCGTTGACCAAAAGTACTCTACAGTCCCAGCTCGCCGTACAGGATCCCACACAGGTAAGCTATGGCGGCCCTCGGTGAATGTTGTGCTGACGACTCCTAGTCTGCTCCGGGAGATGCAGATGTGCGAATGGGCGAAGATGACGCAGCAATGGCCTATGATGAAGAAAAGATATTCAAGCACCTGTGAGTACCGAAGTTTCCAGCCAGGAACGAGGAGCTCACTTGTACCAGACGCTTTTATCTTGATACCCCAGAGAACGCACGCGCGCATCATATGTCAGTCAAATCCTCTCGGCATGAGGCGGACATCGCAAAGAAGTGAGTATAGTTCCTCACCAGTTCTCGCATCACACCTGACTGGGGGAAATAGGTTCACTGAGATCAACCAGCTGATCATAAGCAACGGCGGACGTGTCACTGATTTGGACGACCCCAAACTAACACACATCATTCTGGATAAACGAGACGACAGCCGCCGCAAAGAGCTCATACAACTGACGTCCAAGTGAGTGCTACCGTCCAAGTATACAGAGTGTAGCTCACTCGGTCCAGGCCGAAACGTCGCAACCTGATCCTGACAGAATATATCCAAGCATGTTTGGAAGAAGACACTCTGCTGGATGAAGCAGGTGAGCAAAGGCCATCTCCGGTGGATGAGCCTCAGTTTTTTCTGAATGTTGTTTGGTCAGATTTTGCCCCATGACCTCAAAGAAGCTGTAATCCCACCAATTAAACGATTTGTATGGATGATGGGCCAGTAGGACACCTCGAATAAGAACGAATCAAGCATAAATTAAAGTCATGTAGCACATACAAATGGAGAACGCGCGATCCACATAGTCAAAACAGAGATACATTCAGTACCCCAATCGGAACATGAATTGGAAGCTGTACTGTTTTGTGTCAGGATCCCAGTGTGACCAATTCCAGTACCCAGCATCGTCGGACTCGTCCTCGATTTCGCGGGCTGGGATGCGGAAAGCGATGGTCTCGTACGGCTCAGCGGCGACCTATTCAATTATGAGTGAGAGCGGCGGCGTGATAGTAAACGTTGAACATACGATGAGGTATTGGTACGCCTTGTTTGGGGGCTCGCGCTTCTGCTCCCAAGCACTCATAAACCGCCTCCTTGGAATGACATCTGGCTTTATCTGGGGTAGATGCACTTGTACCATCATGCCCTCCTTTCCTGTATCCCTATCCCTCACTTTGGTGACGCGGTACCCTGGCCGACCGATCTTCAAGAAGACTTTTCGTTGGATGTTCTGCTGTTGAGGAGCCACCTGCAACTGACTGTCTTTCATGTCACGGGCGGCACGGCGAGCCAGATTAGTCTGGTGCTTCTTGCCCTGGGTATGCGCAAGATAGGACCCTTCATTGGTGTGAAGCGTAAGGCAGAGACGACATTCCAATGAACCAAGATGATTGCGCAGAATATAGGGATCCTGAGATATATGTTGAGTAAAAATGAACACGAGTAAGAACCACGAGGTCGACGCACCTTTGCCAGATCAATGGTCTCCAGAGCCAATTTACGGAGACGCTCTCTCCTGTCAACATTGCTCTCTGACGCGCCAGCAACACCTCCACCGCCGAACTTGGAGCCTACTCGGTTCTGCACGAGGCCCTTCAGCGACCGTTACGACGCCATTATGGGGAAGGGACACACCTGATAATCTACAGGTCACAGAGATGAGCCATCAGACTGTCGTATCGCATTGAACGTGCGACGTACCCATATTTTACCACAGCAGAATAAGCGTTTGCGAGCAAGTGAGGAGGAACTCGGCGAGCAGGTCCAAGGTGAAGGGAAAGTATTACGTGATACGTTTCAGCGAGAGAGATCTCAGACGCGAGATCTACCTCCCGATCCAGCCAATATTCAGACGGAAATTTCCTTGCGGCGACCCTTACTACTTATCCTCTCCCCCGAGCCAGGACATCACCCTTCGGCAAGCAGAAAATATACTCACACCTTAAAGCAACTACTAAACGAGATGGCTCACCCAGTCATGTCCACAAAAAAGCGCCAGTTGGAAGACGGCGCGTCGATCCACAAGTCCAAGAAGGCCAAGGTCGCACAGGATGGTAAAAAGGAGGGCAAGACCCAACAAGAACAGCCATTGCACCATGTTTCCAACATGGTTGTAGATGAGGTCGACTTTCCACGAGGGGGCGGAAGCACCTTCACACCCGTAGAAGTCAAGACCATACGCGCGGAGGCCGTGAAGGAAGCGAACGAGGAGCTCTTCAAGGTGAGGGATCAATTGACCTGTGCACGAACACACACTTTATCTTCTTGCTAGGAGAATGGACTCGCGACGAAGGCGAAGAAGCAAAGGCGCAAGTCAGATGTGAAGGGCAAGGGAAAGGCTACCGAAGGTGGTAAAAGCGAGGGACTGCGTGTAGAGCATCTCAACTACAAGGTATGCCTCTCACACAGTTTTCTCCTGACATAATTACTGACCCTCCAACTCCTCGATGTAGCGCATCACCGTCGGACTCAAAATCTTCGCGCAGGTCGTCTCCATTCAACCTCTAGCCCTCATCGTTTCTCTTCCAGACCAACTCCTCGGTCACATACCTATCACCCAGATATCAGCAGAACTCACGAGTGCCCTCGAACACATGGATGACCGAGAAGATGACGAATCAGATGCCGCAGACGAAGAGGCGTCGTCGCGGGTCCCAGATTTGTTCGAAATATTCCATCCTGGCGAATACGTGCGCTGTGTGGTGACTGCTATACATGCGTCAGGCTCAACGGAGAACATGGCAGGCATTGGAAGAACGAGGGATGAGGTGGAAAGAGCTAGCCGCAGAGTGGAGCTGAGTCTTGTACCTGATCAAGTGAATGAGGGCGTGGCGAAGAGTGACCTGAAAGCAGGCTTTGTGAGTGTCTTGAATCCCAAACTAATTTGACCGTCATTCACACTTTACAGACTTTGCCTGCTTCCGTGAAAAGCGTAGAGGACCACGGCTATATCCTCAATCTTGGGATTTTAGACGTATCTGGCTTCTTATCTTTCAAGGACGCGTCAAAGACATTCGGCGATTCTCCGAAATTACATGTTGGCCGAATCTTGGATGTTGCAGTATCCAAGCTTTCGAGCAATGGCCGAACGTGCAATGTGACTATCACTCCGTCAGTCGTCCGTGATGCATCTGTAAGAAGTTCTCTTCGACTTTATGGTAGATATTGACTGATGTCAAACTGCTTAGCTGACTGAAGTCACCAGCGTCACATCAATACTCCCCGGCGAACTCGTGCAGTGTCTTATTACCGCTATTGTCCCTCATGGTCTCAACATACAAATGCTTGGTTACTTTGGCGGAACCATCGACAAGTTACACCTCCCTCCAGGAGATCCGGCTGACAATTTCAAGCTGGGTAAAAAGATCAAGGCCAGAGTCTTGCATTCTATCCCAGGAGCTGCTTCGCCTCGGTTTGCTCTGTCTTTGGCCGACCACATACTCAAGATGAAAGTCAAGTCATCTGAGAACAAGACTGAGAACAGTTCGGCGATACAGGAAGCCTATCCGATAGGTACCATCCTGGAATCGGCGAAGGTCGTTGAGGTGGTGTCTGAACGTGGATTGTTGGTCGAAGTCCAGCCGGAAGTGCAAGGTTTTATCCACGTAAGTTTTTCTCATCCCGTATGCCGGTCCCCTGATGTGCTAATCCCGTCACATAGATATCCCACGTCTCGGACGAGCATGTGCCTTCGTTGTCATCATCTTCCGGAGCCTGGAAAGTGGGCACAACACATCGTGCCCGAGTGACCGGCTATTTCCCTCTAGACGGCCTCTTACAATTATCTATGCGCCCGTCTATCCTCGAGCAGAAATTCTTGCAGGTCGCTGACGTTCAGCCTGGAGAGTTGATCAAGGGGACAGTCAAAAAGCTCACGGATTCTGCTTTGTTCGTCTCCATCTCAGGAAACGTCGATGGCGTAGTCTTCCCGAGTCACTATGCAGATATCACTTTGAAGCAACCTCAAAAACGTTTCAGACCCGGAGCAACAATCAAATGCCGGGTACGATGTCATCCTCCTATCCTCTAAACCATGACATCTGAAATAGTACCATAGGTGCTCACTGTCGATCCCGAACGCAAGAGAATCGCATTGACTGCAAAAAAGACTTTAGTCGAGTCTGATTTACCCGTCATCGCAAAATTCGAGGATGCGAAAGTTGGCCTAGTGACAAATGCTGTAATCTTTCGCGTGGACGAACGGCGACTCCAAGTCGAATTCTTCAACAACGTTAAGGGTTCCATCTCGGTGAAGGAAGCTAGGTGATATTTTATAATAATCTTCACTGGTTTCGTTCTAAATATTTTTTCAGTGAAACCGCTATCACTGCACTTTCTGATGTGTTCTCTACCGGAAAGGTTGTCAAGGTCAGGATTACTCACGTGGATCCGGAAAAGCGCAATATCTTTGCAAGCATACGACAGGCAGCGTCTTCCTTCGATTCTACCGTCGCGGATATCAGCAGCGTTGAAATTGGTCACACTGTGGAGGGCGTCGTTTCTGAAGTACACAAAGACAATGTCGTCCTGACACTTCAACCCTCTCAGGTTCGAGCTTTGGTCTCTCTCAAGAATCTCGCGAATCACCGTGGACTGTCAGTTGCACAGTTGCGCGCCGCTCTTAGGGTTGGCGAGAAACTCGAGGAACTGGTGGTGGTGACTCGCAACCCTGAAAAAGGCATAGTCATTGTTGCAAACCGCCCGAAAAGCAAGCCAACTCTCGAGCACAAGCAGCCTCTGACTATGGATACCATCGAGCTTGGCCAGATTGTTGGCGGTCGGATACTTCGTCACCATCGAAACGGTACTCTTGTCAAGCTTTCATCACAGATCAGTGGTACCTTGCATCCGACAGATGTCTCTGACAACTTCGAGACTGGTAATCCCTTCCCCAATATCGACTCTCTGGTTAAAGCAGCGGTCATCTCTATCAATAAGGAAAAGAAGCACCTCACCTTGTCAACTCGCGCATCGCGGCTCGATCCAACAAAAGACCATCCCATTGTGGACCCCGAACTTCTGAGTTTATCTACTTTGAAGGTTGGGCAAAGTGTCCGTGGGTTCATCAAGAGTATCGCGGAGCATGGTCTCTTTGTGACGCTTGGGCGTGACGTGGACACCCGTGTGCAAATTAAAGAGCTTTTCGACGACGTGAGCTCCATTCCCTAGTATTGTAGTGCATATACTGACCGCGTATGCAGTATGTGAAGGACTGGAAGAGCAGGTTCCAGGTCAATCAGCTAGTCAAAGGAAGGATTCTCAGGTGTGTCTCTTTACGTGTAGTGCGTGTTTGTTACATGCTAATGGATCCATCTATAGCGTCAATCCAGAGAAGAAACAGGTCGAGATGACCTTCCGTTCTGGTGACCTTGCAAGGTCAACCAAGCCGTCTCTTTCCCTCTCCGACCTTCATGAAGGCCAGAAAATTGAAGGCCGTGTCAAGAAAATCGAGGCTTATGGGCTCTTCATCGAGATCGAAGGCTCGAAGCTGACTGGCCTGTGTCACAAATCTGAGGTTGGTCTTGTTTCTCCAAGCTATGCTGTCGTCACTCACGTCTTGGTCCCCAGCTTTCCGATAATGCAGATGCAGACGTTACCCTCGCGCTCAGGAGTTATCGCGAAGGCGACCACGTCAAGGCGATCGTCCATTCTATCGACAAGGAGAAGCATCGAATCTCGCTTGGCCTCAAACCTTCATATTTCTCTGAAGAGGATCTGGTGGAATTAGGAGAAGAAGCGGAGAAGGATTCAGAAGTTCTCGGCGTCGTCGATGATGCTGATGAGGAAATGTCCGATGCTGAAGTCGGCAGTCCCGATTCCGATGCAGAGCCTTCTGCCTCCGAAGATGAGCAGGACGAGGACGACGCCATGGCCGTTGATGTGGACATGAGCACTATCTTTTCCAGCAAGCCTCAAACGAGCTCGGCGCCCGTTCCGGTGCCTTCCTTGCAGCTACAAGGGGGTTTTCAGTGGTCCGGTGCCCTTGGACAGGACGACGCGCAGGACTCTGATTCTTCTGGGGAAAGCGATGACGAGGAGGCCGCCGGAAAGAAGAAGAAGAAGAAACGAAAGGAGATCGAGAAGGATCTCACCGCCGACTTGCAGACAAAAATGCCCGAGTCCAACGCGGACTTCGAGCGGCTTCTTCTGGGTTCGCCTAACTCGTCCTACCTTTGGATCCAGTACATGTCTTTCCAGCTCCAACTCTCCGAAGTTGAGAAGGCTCGAGAGATCGCGAAGCGGGCGCTCCGAACTATCAACTTCCGGGAAGAGCAGGAGAAGCTGAACGTGTGGATTGCGTTGCTGAATCTGGAGAATATCTATGGGACGGACGAGTCTTTGGAAGTTGCATTCAAGGATGCCGCTCGCCATAACGACTCGAAGACGATCCACCTTCGACTTGCCTCCATCTTCGAGCAGTCGGAGAAGTACGAGGTACGTACGTTCCCAGGATTGTAGATGACTGGCTAACCCGATCATACAGAAAGCAAAAGAGCAATTTCAGCGAACTGCGAAGAAGTTCGGACAGAGCTCAAAAGTCTGGACGCAGTTCGGTGAATTCTACCTCAAGCGCGGTGAGCTCGAGGAAGCGCGCAAATTGCTTCCTCGCAGTCTTCAAAGCTTAGAGAAGCGCAAGCGTGAGTTGCTTCCCTCGGAGACTGCCGTGCCTTTTTGTCCTTACGACCATGTTTCCAGACTTGAAGACAATCTCCAAGTTCGCCCAGTTAGAATACAAGTTCGGTGAACCCGAACGGGGCAAGACTATCTTTGAGGGGATCATTGATTCTCATCCGAAGCGCTGGGATCTATGGTTAATCTATATGGACATGGAGGCCAGCCAGAACGACATCCAGAGCCTTAGGTATGCCACTTAATCGTAGTGAAGGATCTCTTTCTAACTCATAATGCTCCAGGAACCTATTTGACCGTGTTCTGGCTCATAAAATGACTAGCCACAAAGCAAAGTGAGTCAGTCCCTCCCGTGTCAAAGGAATTTCGTGTAATTGATTCTGATCCGTCATTCAAGGTCGTTCTTCAAGAAATGGCTAGGATTGGAGAAGCGACTCGGTGATGACGAAGGCGTCGAGGCCGTCAAGCGACGTGCCATCGAGTGGACACAGCGTGCTGCGAATAATTCTGAGGAGTGATGTCGATCTTATGTTTCGTAGCTGGTCAATGTTCAGTGCATATATGCAACTGCTCATATAACGGGATATATAATGCGAATATACCAAACATCAGAAAGCAATGGTGATAAGTAGAGTAGGTGATGATAGACCAAACGAATGAGTGTGCGCGGCGACGATGAGTCGAGATCAATAGGGTATATATCGTGAAGAAAACAAGATAAACAGAGAGACCAAAACATGAGAGTGTTACGATCGAGACTTTGCTCGTTCATGACCGGAAGGGAAAGCATGGGATTCAAATTCGCTCAGCGGTCGCCGACCGCTCAATGAGCTATTCAGCTGGTTATGCCAGTCGTCCAGATCTGCGCCGAGCTGGTCGTAGACCATGCCCATGCCGTCAGAGCTGGAGTTGCTAAGGGGCCTGTCAGAAATAGAGATGCCGGATATTGGCCGACCATGCCCAAAGGTCGGCTGGTCGTCCAGTAACAGACCAATCTTGTGCTGGAGCTGTTCGTTCTCGCGCTTGAGGGTGTTGTTATCGGCGCTAAGCTGCTCCAGAAGAGTCTCGTCGTGACCGCCACGGGCAACGACGAGGGAAGACTGCAGCCTCTCCACGTCTTGCTCGAGTTCCTCCACCCGCGAAAGACGCTCGTTCGCTTCGCGTTGTGCGGCAACGAGGTCATCCCGCATGTGTCCAAGGTCCTTCTCGAGCGAGTCGATCCGGAGGCGGAAGTCCTTGTTTTCGTTGAGGAGACGTTGTCCCTGTCTTTGNGCGTCGACGAGTTGACTTCGGAGAGATTCACTTGCACGGCCGTCGTCAGACAAGGGAGTGCCGCGTCCGTTGACGCTGCGAGCGCGAGATGCAGGATCGGTGCCTCGGAGTGATTCATTTTCAGCTTGCAGGCTGGCGTTCAGAGTCTTCAGCTTGAGGATCTCCTCCTTCATCCTGCGGTTGAGCCGTTCTGTCTCCCTGTGTACACCGACGTCAGATCAGGCGTATCGCATGGTCGTACAAAAACCTACTTGACACAGTGTACGGCGAGGCGGTAGTCGTCCTCCAGCTGTTGCATGCGAGCCTTATAGTTGCGCTCCGTCTCCTCAGCTTTGCGCTCGATCTCCGCGAAGCGGGTGTCGCTACCAAAGCTGTCATCTGCGCTGCGGCTGACGGCCGGGCTTTGTGTGGAGCGCAACCGATCAAGCTGCGCGGAGACAACGGTGACCTGTGCCTCTGCGTCCAGTTTCTGGCGGGAGACAGCCTCGAGCTCCCGAGCTGTCTTCTCCTGGATACGCGTGAACTCTACAAGCCTGCTCTCCAGCTCCGCGATGCGTGAATCTTCATCCTCGGGCTTCGTGGGCAAGCCGTCGTTGTCGAGGACGATGTCATTCTCCGCGAGATAGTTGCGAAGCATTCCCAAGCGCACTTCGGCATCCGACACCTCCTTGGTCTTCTGGCGAAGTTCCGAATCGCGGGCGGCGAGATCCTTGCGCAGACGTCCGCTGTCACCAAGGGCATTGGACAGCTGGGTGCGCAGGCCTGAAATCTGGGAACGAAGGGTCATCATTTCTGATTCGCCCTCGCGACCCTTGCGGCGCTCCTGCGATAGCTCGTTATGCGTGTCGTCGAGACGTTGGGTGGCATCCTTGAGCATGACACGCAATGACGCGATCTCGGCCTCCACTCGCCTGGATCTTCTCAGAGTGGCCGCGCGTGAGCCGGTCCTCGTCAACCTTGAGATCTCGGTGGGAGTCCAGCAACTCGCCAAGCCCAGTCGTCGTCAGTGCCCGGAATGCATCTGCCTCTTCTCTCGANTTGGCCCACGAGTTCTCGACGTCCGTCAGCCGCGCCCGCGTCGACTCGACCTCCGTCGTCCGTGCTTCAATCTCGCCCCGCAGCTCCGCAATGTCCGTCTCCAGCTGCAAGATCTGGTCCCTCCAGCGTTGATTTTGGTCGTCGACCTCGGTTGCGCGCGTAGTGGCCATCTGCAGAGCATTCCGCGCTTGTTCCAGCGCACGAACGTGCTGGTCGCGCGACAGAGACAACTCGGAGACCTGAGCCTGCAAACTCGCGTTCTCCGCCTCTTTCTGCTCCAAAGCGGAGGTCTGACCCAGGAGCCGGTCAGCCTGTTCTCTCAGTGCAGCATCGAGGTTCGTATGCTGCTCCTGCACCTCGGTGTGGTCCCGCAGCATCCGCATATGTGACTCCTCCAGAGCTTCCGTGCGTTTCGTAGCATCGACTGCGCGAGCTTCGGCTTGCTCAAGTAGCGTCTCCTTCAGGGTCAAGGATTCGCTCAGCTCCGACAGCCGACGCTCCTGCGTCCCGCGCTCCGCCAATGCAGTAGAAAGCTGGCGCTCAAGGTCAGCGAGACGCTCGCGTTCCAGACGGCTAACGTCAGAGTCGGAGGACGCCTCGAGCGCCGCGAGCTTCGCGCGATAGTATGCCGCCTCTTGCACGGCACTCGAGCGCTGCCTCTCCGCCTCGTTGATGCGGTCCGACGCGCTACGTGCTTGCTCGACCACCGTCGCCTACCGAACCAATACCTATCGTCACAAATCAACATTCTCGCTGCAAACTCCTGAACACACCTGAATTTTCGCTCTCAACTGCTTGAGATTCACCACCACCTCCGACACCTTGGGCTCGCCCAGATCCTTCATCTGCTCGTCAATGTCATGGCCGTTCTCCCCGAACTCGGTGTCGGCATAAATAAACCCGCTCCTCGACGCCTTCGCCAGCGCCGCCTTCATCCACCCTTGCTGCTTCCGCATCGCCTCTACCTCCGCCTCCTTGGCTTTCAAGTCCCTGATCAGGTCCGCGGTAATGTTACCCGTCGAGCCCTTGCCGCCACCCTGCCCATGACCCACAGGGAACCCGTTCGTTGTCGCAGATGCGCTATAGGGATTCAGCATGGCATCCGGCGACTTAGCGCGCTCGCGTTCCACGATCGGCGAGGCACTGCGTGCACCATTCAGGCTCAGCGCAACAGTTGTCAAATTCATTGGCGCCTGCCCAGATGGTGACGCGGCGCGTGCTGTCGGGCTCTTCGAGCGCGTCTGCTGATCGGGCGACAGCGCACGGTCGCGAACAGCGGATTCAGCGGTCGAAACCTCGCCCTCGTCATTTCCGAAACCGTCGTCATCGTCCCGTATTGGTCGCATAGGTGCTTTACCTTTCCCATTGGTCGGGAAGGGCTGTGTCGCAACGCCATTGGGACCGGGTTTGACACGAGCGTTCGGAGGTGACATGGCACGACGAAGATCCTCGGCATCAGGGCCTTGTTGCATCGGGGGTGATAGCGGGCGACCGGCAATACCGGGCTGCTGTGACGATTGGCCATTGAGGTCGGTACCGACGGAAGATTTGCGAGTTGGTCTCGATTTGTCTCCCGGCTTGTTCTGGTCGGGGTATTTTATGTGCTCTGCAAACATGTTAGAGACATTGTGCGAGTAAGGCGGCCGATACACGCACTGGTATCAAGGACATGAATAAGCGTCGCTTCCTCTGGCTTGGGCGCAGCATAGGACTCTCCGCCGAGGACGAAGACCCGCGTGCCGCTAGAAGCCATAGCATGCCCCGATCTCGCGCTAGGCGACGGACCCATGTTCTGGAACATGAACCATCGCTGAGCTGTAAAGCAGACATGCAGCCATTATTATCGGTGAATTGTTCGAGGAGAAAGGTACACACTAGAGATCTTAAACGCGGTCAAATCACCAAGATCCTTTCCATCCACACCGCGCCCACCAAATACGTAGACGACGTCATCTACTATGGCTGCAGCGTGGCCTTCACGTGGCGAAGGAATGTAGCCGATGCATTGCAACTCGGTCCAACGTCGAGTCGGGATATCAAAGACCCAGGTATCATTATAATGGTATTGGCCGTCTGTCCCTCCAAATCTAGAAAGCAAATATGTCAGTAAGATATTCGCAAAGGCCGATCATAGATAAACTGACATGATAATGCGTTCGCCGTGCGCCATACAGACGTGGCCCGTACGTCGCGAAGGCCTGGCTGAATCGGGCGCCGGCTCGAAAAGCTCCCATGAAGCCTTCGATTTTACTGTGGCAACATAGACATATCAGCATCAATGGCAGCTGAGCAGATCACGGCTCGAAAAGTCACACGGACATGAATTGAGATCAAACGCCCAAAGATCTTGCAAGAACTCGCCATCGACTTGCCCTCCAAAGACAAAGAACTTGGAGCCGATCATGCATACTGCGTGGCCGTACCTGCCAACGGGACCAGGACCAGACACGTTTACACGCGTCCATTCCCTCGACACTGCACAGACCGTATTAGCTAGGAAGACATCACGTGAGCATATGAAGACCAACGTACCGAGATTGAGCAGGTATAGTGACTCATCCTGCTTGTCGCCCGGTTTCGCTCGCCCGTCGGTCTTCGTGTCACCACCCCAGACCACAAGCACACTACTGACGAGCGCACTCGCATGGCCTACCCGCGTACTCGGCATCTCACCCTTCGTCTGTAGCATCGTCGCGCTGAGGTCGCGCGTACTAAACACATACAGATCATTTCGCGCGTCTCATGCACGAGACCACCGAAGAGGAAGAGCTCGCCCGCTGGCGTCGCATGCGCAGGGAGTGCGTGGCCGTATCGCGGGAATGGTGACGGACTGGGGGTGGTCGGGGGCGGGGCACCCGCCTTCGGGAGCAATACCGGGGGCTGCAGGTGCAGGCGGCGCGCAGACCACGGATAGACAGGTCGCTGTGATGAAGATGATGAAGAGCCAGATGGTTGCGACTGCCCCCTGGCTCTGGCCGTCAGAGGGCCCTTGTTGTGGTGGCGGCTGCTGAGGTGGAGATTGCTGCTGCTGGAGAGGCGTCTGCTGCGGTGGTGTGCTGACAACGCCATTGGGGATGGGAGCGCCATTCATGTTGGCGTTTGGGCTTGTCCGGGGAGGGCGCGGCGCACCGACGACGGCAGGGCCTTGGCTGATACTGCCGGAGCCAGCAGGGATGTTCGGCTGAGCAGGACTGCTGGCGACGTGCCACCGACTTAGCGTCCTGCTGTCCTAGGATGTAAAAAAGACGTACATTTCATGGGCGCTGTCCCGTGCGGCTGCTTGCGGCTGCTGCTTATCCTGGGACGTGGAAAACGGGATGATGGATACGCGACGGACGACATGACTTGGAAATTGGACATACGTTCTTCCTCCTAAAGAAGGACATTCTCCTAGCCCTGTTTCCGAGGATGGACGGTATGGTTGGACGAGGAGGGGGGGATGAGGAAAGGAGGGACGGGGGTTGACGCTGGGACAGGCCCTGCCTGTAGATGAGTGATTGAGGCAATCGCAGGCAACGGCCGGCCCCGTTCTCCTTCCAACCCCCGTGATGCCCCCGCTTTGGCCTTGTTTGCCCTCTCCCCGGCCACCCTTCTCGCCCTCCTCTCTTACGTCCGCTACCACCGCTCTCTTCATGAGCAAGCTCTGCATCACCGTATAGGTGAATCTGTCCTTCAATCGTACCATGCCCCGACAGCGACATAAAGCACAGTCGTCTCCGCGTGATCTCGATTGCCCCCTTCATGAATGCAACAACTTGGCAGGCTACTTGACACGGAGCTGTTGCTCAAATGCCATGGCAACCCCGTCGGCTGAATCCGACTTGCCGAGGCAGGTACGCTGAGAAGAGGTCATTGGCGAAGTGGCCGGGTAAATGTGACAAGCCGCCGGTTCGTAGACATTCGCATGGAACGCTTTGAGTGTCCTTCTGCAGCCTGGTAAAATTATGTGAATTACCCTACTAGATCTAATAAAACATGGTATACCAATGTGTGCTATGTATGTGACAGCTAATAGTAACACAATTATATGCTCCTACCCTCGTAGAACAAAAAAAAGGATATAGTAAAGAATATCATGAACGCCCCGGCGGGACTTCATCCTCATCCTCAGTGTCAGAAGCCGCATCCCAGGGATCATCAGCATTACTAGTCCGTTTAGGTAGCTGCGCGCCACGACCACCCACGCTTGAATGCCCATGCACACTCGATTCCGGCTTCTCCTCAGCTGCGCCCTCCGTCGCAGCCTCGGCAGCCACTCTTCTTCCCATGTCCTCCGCGCTCGCACGCTCTTTGGCAGGGCCATCGCCGAGATGCTCGACCTCTTGAGCCAAAAAATCAGCGACGCCGAGGTAGAACGTCGCCGGGTGAAACTTGATCTCCTTTCCGCGGAATTCTGCCCACTTGTATCTTGCAGTGTTGATCCAACCAACAAGATCAAGGTGATTAACAGATTCCAGCGTGCCTAGGTACTTTCCCTGAGGGTTATCTGTCATTAGGCATGGTTGATACCTGAATAGAGTGCACTGCTTACCCATTTTGAGGATTTGACAGATACCAGCCCATCGTTAGGGCCTTCTTTCTCTAACACAACCGAATGTGGCCACCTATGACCCATGTCAGAACCTGATACAATGGTTACACACTGGCCCACCTACTTCCAAGTGTCGAACAACCCAGGGTCGTACACCGCACCCCAGCTGAAATACTGAACGCCCTCTACGTCTGGTGTCTCCTCATTGAACTTGCGCATGCTCTCGATAGTCAAGCTTTCAAACGCCTGGCCATCGCCTCCACCGTTTGGCAACATGTCAAGTAGAGAAAGAACTTGCGGCAGTCGCGACCGGCCAACGGTCTCCAGGAAATGGTCAGCAAAGGTAGAACCCCGATGAGGTGTGGCGACAGTGGTGACGGAGAGGACTGTGAAGGTATGCGAGCGCAAATTTGTAGTCAGGTAACGACAGTCGAGACCACCCTGGAAGACGTGTTCAACTCGCGTGACCAAAGAATATCAGAAGAACAAGAAATACCATGCTATGACCTACTTGGAAATTAGCATTGGTCATGAAGCAAGGGAGAGACTGCACGTGCCTATTAGATGAACCTTACGACCAGGATATACCTCCTCTATTTTCTTCTCCAATACCTTAGCACGGTCGACGGGAGAGCTCGTAGCTGGGACGCGTGTGATAAGAACCTCAGCGCCGTTAGCCTCTAACACCTCCTTGATGCCACGCCAATGAGTGACTTCTAGCGGTGCTATTGATGGTCCGATTGTAACAGAATCGAAGCCAAGAAGGCCATGACAGAAGACGAGCGGATTCTTTGGTGCGAGGTCTATAAGGCAGACAAGGTCAGCCCACCGAATTGCAAAGGGGACTTATGAACGTACATTTCTTGTGAATCTTCAATTGCTCCTGCGAGACGGTCTCTGCGCGATCCGCCTCGTCAAGCAAGAGGTCCACGTCCTCCTTGTTATCGCCCTGGAACCACCACCAGCCCGACGAAGGCGCAGCATTGCTCGCACCCGTGCTGTACGATGCCGATTGTGCGTGTTGGCTTCTTTTGCGAGAAGGAGGTTGTTGTGTGTGAATGGCGCGCTCTCGCTCGCGGTTCTGTAAGGAACGGAGTGTGTCAAGGGAAGTGCGCTGCGGAGGCGAATGTTCGATATTGACAGGGTAATTGAGGGTTGGCGTGTAGACATTTCGGTGATGAGCGAGATCGAATGGGTCATGTGCATACATTGATGGTGGAAATGGCGTTGAGAGAGTTGCGGAAGGGAGAGTCGACCGGGTGAAGGTATAGAGGAATGGCGGGGAGTTCGGGGCGAACATGGAGGTTGTGCGCGATGGGTATGTAGCATGTAGGTGCGAATGTGAATCTGTCCGCTGGTGGGAAGCAGATGGCGGAGTGACCTGTGGAGGTTGGGGTAGGGGAGACGAGAGAGCATCTTGGAGAGAGGAAAGCGGAGAGGCAGAGCGGGATGAGGCGGAGGAAGGGGATGCATTGCTATGAAGGGATGACGATGAGGGATGTTGTCCTAGCCAGCGGAGAATTGGAAGCGGGGATTTGACTGGAGAAGGCTGAGACGACGAGGGTGGGGAGGGCATGGCAGGCTGGAGAGGAGCAAGGCGGGGCTTCGGCTTGGAGGAAGTCGGATGGAGCGGCTGGACGCGTGGCTGGCGCATGGCTTCCGACTGCGGAGGGTTTTTGGAGGACGAGGGCACGAGGGAACGGAGTCGCGAAGAAAGAGTTCTGCGCGTCTTGTTCTCGTTCTCGTTCATCGCGGTCCCCGGCTCTCCTCTCAACTATCCCGCACCCGCCAACTCTCTCCCGTCGTGACGGTGACGTCACCTCGCTTGTCTCGTCACACTCACTCCGTGACTCTGTCACTCCTCGCCTCCTCTATGTCCTCCCATCCCAAACTGCCCTCTGTTCTCCCATCTCGCCCTGCTCTTCAAGATGGTCTGTTCCACAATTATCACAGATCCAGAAAATGGCTTATGCCCTTGCAGTTGCCACCACTCCAGACCAAATAGCTACTTCTGTCGCAAGAGTCACAAACCCCTCCGAGTGAGCAAGGATCACATTCCTTCCCCTGACATAGCTGGCTTATTGCAGACCGTCGCGTCAGAACACCCATCTTCATCTGTGCATTGAGAGGTATGTCCAATGGTACGTCGACGACCAGAGGATCTTATGCTCCCCTTCCAGACTGCGACCGTCTGTTCCCTTCTCGCGATCGCCTCATGCTCCATAGAAAGCGCGACCACGATTCGGAAGATGACGGTGACATTATCACCTGGAACGAGCCCGAGACAAGTACCTCCTGATTCCCGTCACTACTCACTCTGTATCTATCCCATTGTATCTTCCTGCGAACCCACTGAAAGCAGTACTGGCCTGGCGTCTCTGATCTGCGTAGGCGGTGTAACGTACGGTATCCCGAGCTACGTGCAGCTGTGGAGCAGTGTCTCAGAATGTACCTTGGCCCTCTTTTCCTGGCGTTGCACTGTCTGCTTTCGGTCCGTGACCTCCCCAATGCGGATTGAGACAGCTGCCAGCGAGGATAAATAGCCCCGCATGACGTCGCGAATATTCGGCATTTCTTTCGTCCTCTCGCCCCCCTCAGCCTTCGCGTACTGTATCACCGCTCTAGAACGACTCCGTTTGCCTCTTTGCTATATCCTTGCACATCTCCCCACATCCCCTTTCGCTGATGGACGGTACCAACAACACAGATGCCTTCTCTCCGTACGTGTGCTTTTCATAGCGTTCTGCATCTGATATTGACATGTGGTGCAATCAGTTCCCTTGCTAATGCAGGGACGGTTCACTCTAATACCATCGACGTGCCTCCGGTTCTTCCTGATGATGCAGCAACGCGTCAAGCAATGACCTGCATACTCGCTTACGAGAGCTACGAATTCCACGACTGTGTTTTGCGCAAGCCCTCCTACTTGAAGGTTCCTGCCTCCATCTTGTCAACTGGTGACGCCCCCGGTTCAAGCGCTCTGGGAGATCTCGACGTCCTTTCTAAAGAGCTGTTGCAAATGACTATGGGCTATATGGATCTTCAGACCCTATCTGCTTTCCGCTTGGTCAATAAACGCGGGCAGCGTGCTGTCGCGTCTCTTTCACCGTATCGACATATCCTCACCTATGCGCCAGATCTCGTATATTCACTCGTCCGTACCAAAATGGCAGCCCACTTTACTGTCAACGACCTGTACGACGTATTTTGCGCCGAATTTTGCGGCATATGCAACGTTATATGCGGTGCCTTCTTCTGGATTCCTGGCTGCATGCGCTGCTGCCATTTTTGCTTGCGGAATGCCCCCGAGCTCATGCCCATCACCGAATCTGACATCCCGGCCGTGTACGGACTGAGCAAGTCACATTTGGCAAACCTGCCGGTTCTAGTCACTGTCCCAGGAAAGTACTGCGTCCGTTCGATAGCCTATAGGACGCAGAAGCGTCTTTTCGACTAAGCACATGTCAAGGAGCTTGCAGTGGCGCGTCACGGGAACCAAGGACTCCAGTCGCATTTCAAAAATTCTGGGGCTAGACAGACGTACGAGGAGCGAGTTCTCAAGAAGGCCATCAAGAAGAATGTGCCGAAGGGTCCTGCTTTGTTGTATATGGGGTTGCATGATGGGTCCATCTCAGGGGACGACCCTACTCGCTTTATGGCAACGACATTCCTTCCCTATTTCGACCGATCTCCTCTCGCTCCGTGGCTGCTGGATATCTTTTGTCAAGCCTGCGATCAATCGCTAGAATCGGATGTTTCCTTGGAGGATTTTCGAGCTGAGCGGGAGATACGCTGGGATAAACACACTGGGCGTTTTTTTGGAGCATTTTGTCAAGTGTCGGCTCGGCCTTCTCAGGAATTCTGGGCAACTTCTTGCGCCGAGTTACCCGGTCTGGTGCAGAGCGTTACTTTGGGTTTTCACAAGAGGGGTGCTGTGCCTCGTCTACCGTTTGGCACCTCCTACAAAGACATGTCCCTTCCCCGCATGCATGGTCACCAGGAAGGCTAATGTGGATGAATTGTGTTACATGGCATACTTTCTGCTGCGACATTCGTGTTGGGCCTAGGATTACAGCTGCACCATACAGACCATCATAGTATTCCATCACGACCCACTTTGTTGTCTGTATTCATGCACAGAATTGTACAACAATTGCTCAATAAGCATGTATCTGCGTTTCATCCTAAAGTTGAGTTGCACCCTACTGTAACACATGTGCATGGTCTCCCAGATTTCCGAGAACCGCTATCATGCCCAGTCATACCGGCCGATAACATGCGTCCATAGATATCATCGTCGATTTCAGAAACTGCACTCGACAAAGCCGTCCTCGCTGGAGGCACCAGTATGGGTCAAGCAAGCTGTAAAATTACAATAAATCAATTTATCTGCATATTTATCCAGGAGATGCACATTTACCGCAGAAATCTCCGTCCTCGTCGTAGATGACACGGTCAGCACCAGGGCTGCCGCCAGTGTAGACCCCGCTTCGCTCGAGCGGGAACTCGAAGAACTCGCCACTGCACGAGGGGAAGGAGAAGCCCTTCAGGTACATTGTCAGCATCGCCCTAGATCTGTGCCGCCGAGAGCTTCCTACCTCGTAGTCATGGTACTGGTGAGGATAATCGCTAAACGTCACAATGGGTCAGGATATTATATTGTACAGTCAGGACGTGAATGGCATACCCTCCACCACGGCCCTCGGCCTGGTCGATGGCAGAATCGACATTGTCAGCCGAATACGACCTCCCTGTAGCGCGCAAGAACAAATTCTCAGCATCCCGTAGACAGGTCCTGCAGTCTTGCAGACCTACCGGCGCAGGCGCAGCCTCCACTCTGGCGGCCCAGGAGGCTGCCCGCGTGCACGCTGGCGACGAGAGCGAGGAAAGGTGCGGCGATGGCGAACTTCATTGTAGGCAAGTAGGCAGGCGGTTGTCGATGTCCAGGCGAGCACGGGCGACCCACTGACGCACCTCGCAGCCTCGCAGCCCATTTTATACGCAAACGACGCGTACGGGCGCCGCGAGTTGAGACCACTGGTGGTCCAGCCTTCAGGTGCTGTATGGGTCGAAGAGNTTCGANGACATACGTACGTCCACGCCCTTCGNGTACATGTGCGTCCGCTGCAGCTGNCGCCCCGAACGTGCATACCTCTNAAANTGCTCGACNTCTGCNCCATGNGGCAGTGGACAANCCCTCTTCTCCGNNACTGCGANGCGATAACGAACGTGGCTCGGTGAACCGACGAAGCCTGTGATATAGTCCTCGGCCGTGCGCAGATGTCATGTGGTCACGGAGTTTCCTGCTCGTTGCTGTGGATTCGGGGTGCTGATTCTGAGGCAGCCGCACCGCNGGGGATGCATATGCATANGGTCGTTGTCTGCGCGCTTGTNAGAATAGCTNGTAGCCCCGGGCTGATCATGCAGTCGTGCGATGGAAGTGTCGNNATATATTTAGNTNTGTGCGCCGTCCTANGGTCAGCAGGGATTCGAGGTGTACGACATACGCTGTGCTGCACGTCGACCTTGACGCACGTGCAGGTCAGTTCGTAGTCCAGAGTGAACAAAATCATGGAAGACGAACAAGAGTGTGCCTACGGGCTGCAATATTCCCCGAAAGCTTGTAAACCGTTCAGAGCACCGCCAAAGTCTTNGTCACCGCGTTCCATATGNTAGTNGATAATNNAAATTGCAGCTGCAAGAGATAAGTGGATATGTCACTGGGTCGCATGTGGTGCNCAGAATANAGGCGCTATTCCTAAACAAACCATTGTGATGTCATCCAGATACACGGGTCACTCACCTGGAAGCCTTATAAAAGCACAAGCATCCATGCGAGAGGAGACGAGGCGCCCCATCGAAGCGCCTCTACCAGCAGGACACCTGCGAGAAGAATGAGGGGAAGGGGAAGAAAAGCCAGCCATGGATGATACGCCTGCACAATTTGCTGTCTGTCCTACGAATCTGCACATTTCAGCATGAAATCGGGCGTCGCATTCGTGGCTATGCATCGGAGGTTATAGAAACAGTGCATCGTTCTGGTACAACATAAGGCAGTGATGAAGAACAACAGAGCAGGATAAGTGAGGTGGGTGATGTCTGTTCAAATAGTCGAGGGTATAGATACAGACCAAGATTTGCGAATTATATGCACGTGCAAATATAACGGAGGTATATCACGGAACCAAAATCCCATCCAAATGGCAAGTACCTGCTGGATGGCCGCACCGCTCGCCGTAACACAACCCAAGACAACGAACGAAGGATACATGAACGCACCGGAAACACATCGGCAGCCCCGCGCGCGCCCTTATTTCCGCTTGCTCAATCTGCGAGGAGGCGCTGGCGGCCTCGCCGCGGCCTCTTTATACTCCCTCGCGTCCCGCGCCGGGATCCTCCGCATATCCATGCCGACATCCCGTGAGACCCTCACATCCCGCATAGGCCTCGCATCCCTCACGTCCCTAGGATCCCTAGGCGGCTCGCGCACCTGTCTCATCGACTCGTGCCGCTTCTTGCCCGACCCGAAGAAGAACGACAGCACGCCGCCATGGCTCGGCGGAGCTGCAGGGGCGCTGCGTTTCCGCAGCAGATTCTGAGCGCCATCCTTGTGCATGGGAATGTCGCTCGCCTTCGGCTTCTGCTGTTCAGGCGAAGGAAGGATGTTGACGTGCCGGGAGCGATTCGTGGGCTCTGCATATGCACGTGGGTCCTGAGGAGTATTCTCGGGCGAGGAGGCCAGCGGAGTCGGCATTACGAGGCGTCTCGGGATGTGGCTTGGCGCCAGGCCGCTCTGAGATGAGGACTGGATGGACGGAGGTGGTAAGTTGATATCTGGTGGTGGCCCATGCGGGCGTGAGTTGGCCTGCATCCCAGCGAGGGCTCGCGAAGGTGGGACGTAACGCCGCGAAGATGGAGGCATAGCTTCGGGTGGTGGAGGCGGCGGCTGTGGTCGGTGATTGCGAGGTGGTGGTGGCGCAGATGTGACACGTTGTCGAGAAGAAGAGAGATGGGACTGGTTAGGAGAAGATCGGTGAGGAACAGCAAGAGGAATCGGAGGACGTGATTCCGCGGGAAGGTTATGAGGTGGTGACACGGGTGTCTGGGAAGCACTGGCCATATCCTGTCTTGTTGGTCGCTGTGGCGGCGGAGGAGCAAAATAGGGAGCGGAGTCAGGCGAGGGCATCATCTGAATTGGGGATGTAGCGATGGGCTGGGATTCGAAGTAGCTCGTCGGTCGGGAACGGCTTCCATACCCTTCAGGCGATGGCGGCGGAACACGGTACACTCGGGCGGGATCAGGTCGGGACGTAGGAATAGGCATGGTAGGGTGGCGGTGATGAGGCGGGTGGCCTCCTGCGGGATAAAGGTGTGCGTTCACAGCCATATAAGGATCTGGGACTTGCGGTCGATGGTGATGTTCGGGTGGGTACGTAGCGGGCGCGCGCTGAAGAGGGAATTGAGGAGAGGAAAGCTGAAGGGGTACCTGCGGCGGTGACGGCTGATAGAATGTTCGAGGCAGGATCTGTCCCGGTTTCAAATTTAAGGACAGTTGATTGTAAGATGGGTCGAGAGGTGGCGCGGGCTAAGAACAAACAAAGTCAAGTGCATGTCATGTGACAAAGAATCTGAACGCACCTTGGATCGTCTCGGAGGGCGTGGCGGCGCCACGCCCCCGTTAGGTTTTACTGGGACGGAGCGTGAATCTTTTCGGCCTCTCGGCGTATCGACTTGCTCAGCCGGATCCTGGCCCAGAACGGCTGGAATAGCCTGGTATGGTCCATCGTGGTGATAAAGTACACCAAGCGGATCTGTTTCATCAAGTTCGTCTATACGATCCAAGTCATTCGGGGGAGGTCTGCTTGATGTCCTTCGGTGTTTCGTTTTCGGACGATCCGGAGCCTCGTCGGAGGGACGGTCAGAGGGACGGCCGGAGTCGCGATGATTCTCGAGGGGATGGTCATCAGATTCGGATGAAGACGAGGGACCATGCCAGGCAAGTACGACAGGTTCTGCTTTCCTGTCAACAAGAGGCTCGTAAGACGGATTGACGGGGCCCATGGCGTTTTCTGAGGCTGCTACAACAGCGTCATAGCTCGGAGGGGGCTTCCGATACGAGCTGCGTTTGGACACGGACGAAGACGCCGGATAGCCAGACTCGTCGTAGTACGCGTCTCGTTTCTCGTCGCGTTCTGGCTTGACAGGCGAAGAGAGGCCGGACGAAGACGAAGACGACGTTGCCGAGGACGAGGGCGTCATAGACGGAGAGGTCGTGGGCGTCGCAGAGGTCCCGGACTCGAAGGAAGATGATGAATGTGGCCCATCCATTTCTACCAAAACAGCATTAGAACAGAGACAGGTTTTGGTAAGGACGTGTCTGAAAAGGGAGTGCGGCTGTGTTACCTGGGAATGGCACTTGCAACGAGCCTGTAGGATCCTGTTTGCCAAAGTGATGTGGGTTCGAGCGAGGGTCGACAGAGAATGCAGGGTCGGCTAAAAGAGAACGCCTGAGTGGAGGGCCTTCCGCTGAGGGTGGAGCGGGAAGTTGTGCTGGGCGGACATCTGGGCTGTCTATATACGGGTCGAAGTACGAGTCCATAGGAGGATGCCAGACCTGGAAAGCTGGGGGCTGTGGCGACAGACTGGAAGGAAGGCGGTGGTGAGAGGGAGAAGTTGCGCCGGAAGGGATCCGCCGCTGGTCACTGGCATGAATGTGAATGGCAGCCGACGAGGAGGACGGACCTGCAGTTCCGGGCGGCATGGTGGACGACGGGACGAGAGAGTGCGGCTGGGGTCAGCAGGCAGCCTGGATATGGCATTCTTCAGCCTCGCAGGCGGTCGCCATTTGATCATTGCGAGTCCCGACCTCATGCTCCTCGTCTTCCAAGTGCCCCCGCAACAGGCGCCCACTTCCAGCCCCTCACGTGCTCGGCTAACACGTGGCCGTTCTCCGACGCGTCTGCCAGCGCTCTCTCTCTTCCACCGCCTAGTCGCGTCTCTTCCTCCACCATGTCCACCGATGTCGCGTCTTTGCGCGCAGAACTCAAAGCCTTTGAGCGCGACTTCAAGGGCAAGCACGGTCGCGACCCCTCCGTCACCGACATCAAGGCCGCTGGCTTCGGTGCGTTGCATGGTTTCACCTAAGCAGACCCATACCAGGCTCATCCCTGCCTCGACACGCAGCCGACCGCTACAAGCGGTACAAGAAGCTGCTCAAGTCAGCCAAATCGGTCCCTTCATCGTCACTGCCCCTGCAATCATCTGCTTCTGGCGCTCGGCCATCTACACCACCTTGTTCAGTGCCTCGCAAAACCGAAGCGCCTACCTCTATCATTCCCAAATCGCGGGCAGTGAGGACACAGACCGTATCTAGCTCCAATCCATTCTCTCCTGTCAAGGACAAGGGCAAGCAAAAACAGGTGGCTCAGGACCGCTCGCTTGACCGGCCTCCGCTCCCAAACCCACTTGCTNCTACCCCGATTAAAGCCAAAGCCAAAACGCGACAGCGCACATCAACAAAACCCCTGTCTCCCGATCCCTTCCCTCTTATCCAGAACTCCCAATCTCGCGCGACTTCTCAGCATGAGGCAGGTCCGAAGAATCCCGTGTCTAGAGCGCGTAAGCGCCTTCGGGGCGAACCTGTGTCTCCGTCTCCTGTGAAGGAGAAGAGGCAGCGTGTCGTTTCCCATGATGCCGTTCTTCCCTTCCCTGACTTGAAAGCTCTGTCTGCGGATAACAGCGATAACGAGGATCAATCACACCTGGATGAGGCTAATTCGTCCTTTGTCGCCGCTTCCCCTATGAAAGCCCCTCCAAACGGTGTAGGCTTCAAGCTCCTTTTCGACGAGGACCCGCCAACCCAGTCCAGCGCCAAAGTCATACCGAAGCCAAATTTTGGTCGATCAAAGTCCATCCGCAGTAGCAATGGTCTTTTTGGGTCAAGCACGAAACGTGCGAGGAGTACATCGATGTCTTCCGACGATATGACCGCGGCAGACAACCCTAACTCCATGGCGAATAAGGCTGAAAAAGATTCCGATGCACCCAGGCAGGCGAACAGGAAGCGAGCTCAAGCTAATGGTTTCGCGTTTGGCAAGAACAATCTTTTTGATACCTCCGGACCATCTGAGGACCCGTTGAGGAAGCCTTCAACGTCTCAACAAACTCAGGGGCGCACATTGGAGCATAATTCTGATACCCACTCAACTGCGAAAAGACCATTCCCGACCGCAGAATCCGAACAGCGCCTCCCTCTCCTTCCGCCCTCGCCGCCTCCTGCTGGCTCGACCACCAATAAGAGCAAGGCCAAGGGGAAAACAGCTAGCCGCAAGAAGCCTAAGTTAGGCGAGACTTTCGGAGACGATGACGATGAAGACAGTCAAGACGAGAATAATGTCCAAGTTCGCGAGTGGACCTGGCAGCGACAGCAGAGACCGGACGATGATGATACCCATGATCCTGTCTCCGGACCTGATCAAGGCCTCGATGTGCATAGGAGATCGCGCAAAATGTCGAGCCCCGGACCAGAAAGTGATGATACCCCCGGCGAATTCGACGTTAATTTACCAGACGATCTGCGGCGCATGCTGGCGATCTCGAAATCTAGGGCGCTTGATGCAGGTGAACAGGGCGTCGTACATGGCTTGCTGTACGGCCAGCGAGCTGGGCACTATGATGCCACGAAAGGAGGAGATATCTGGGATGTGGGGGAGATTGCGGACGGGACGGAGGGAGAAGACGATTGGGACGCCGAGCCTGTACCATGGGAAGTGGGCGAGCTCTGAGTTCATGTTGTACGTATGCCATCCGATGTCCATGTAGCGCCTTGATACACCGTTTTCTTCATTTCGGAGACGATGGATTGCAAGGTGGTGGACGTAGAAGGCACGCCGACGGCGTGCAGTCCGTACACGTGCTACACGTGTCCTCTTGCCTCTCTTTCTTCCCAAGTTTCACCGACGTACGCTGTCTGATTGCTGTGTTTGCAGCCTTGGCTTGCCATGCCGACCCCGCATTCGTACACTCTACAGTCAGCGCCTGCTTGCCATCCCGCGAATGTACTGATTACAGCCCGCGCATCGCAAGCCATAAATACCGGCTGTGGTCGCGTCGTTCACGCGTTTCGATCGATACTCCCCTCTAGAAGTGTAATCAAACTCCCCTACAGGTGTCGACTTCCCAATACAAGTGACTATCGCTTGTCACATCCTGTCTCTCGCGTGTCGTTCACGGCGTCGCTCCATTGCTTGTTGACCCTCGTGCCCGCCCCTCCCCCAGCCCTTCTCAACGTGTCTGAACATGGGTTTAAGTAGTTATATTCTCGCCGCAGCAGGGTATGTCTCCATCGTCCTCTTGGACAGAACGCATCCGCTCCTCCGTATCTATACGTTCTCGCGCCTCCCGCGAACTGCGCCGCCAGTCGTCGAACGCATCTTCTTACCAGTCTTACTCCGTGTACCAGCAAGTCATGGGCTTCAGTCTCTTCAAGGACCCCGATGCAACCCATAAGTTGCTCGAGTATGTTCTCGATTCCCCCGGAGGGCGCAGGTCCCTGGGAAGGCTTGCGAGGACGTGCAAGACATTTTGCGAGCCGGCACTCAACCTTCTGTGGAAGGAGCTGGATTCCTTGATGCCGCTCATCTCCCTGTTCCCGAACCATCTGTTTAAGAGGGCGCGACGACCAGGCTTGGGTCTGGTGAGTACCGTTCGGGACCATCCACTCGGTTTGCGCTTATACGTGTGGGGTAGGCCATCATGCCCCTTGAAGAGGACTGGAACAGGATTCTGGCCTACGGTCAGCGGGTGCGCCGCCTCACCTACGACGAGAGCTCCAAGGCCATTTCCCCGTCCATCTTCCCTGTGCTGGAAGAGTACCGTCCCCGCACGTACATCCTCCCTTACCTCACCACCCTCGTCTGGCGCGCTGAGTCGCCCGCCGGCCTCGATCGAAGCCAGCTCTTCCCTGAGCCCGGACCTTCAAAACCTCGTGTTGGAGATTGGCACGCGCTTCCCTCAGCTGAACACTTTCTTCAATGACCTGGCTTTGCGTACCCGCCTCACATCTCTTGCCTTTATGTCACCGACCAGTCTCCCTGACGACTTCCCTCGCCTGCTGCGATCTCAAGACGCCTTGGAGAGAGTCTCGCTGATCGCCCCAGGTGCTTTGTCGTCTTCCATCGGGCACTGGACGTCGTCCCTTCCTCATCTGCGGAGCCTGCAGATCGACTTGACCGGAAGATCGGCCATCGCAGTCGAGGGCTTCTTTGACGACATCCTCGCAAACTCAGGCAACAGCAGTCCCACAACTCCCGACAGTGGCGTGTTCTCCAGCGAAGACATCGACTTCACCGAGGTCAAAAAGTCGACACTGCGGCTTACTGGAGACCGCGTCGCCGACAAGGGCGCGTTCGCAGAGCTTCGTCACTTGCACTTGACGGGCGAAGTGTCTAACATCGTCGTATTCCTAGGCCATCTGTCTAGCCCTGTGTCGCATTTGGAGCTCGTCATCGAGGATCCCATGGACAAGGCCGACTGGCATGACCTCTGCCAGCTTCTCTGCCAGCACTTGGCCGACTCCCTTCAGTCCATCCGGATCACAGCCAGCGGAGCCTCGCGCTTCAACGACCTCGTGCGGACCACGTCGCGGGGTGCCGAGATCTCGTCTCGCCGCCTAGCGCTCGATGCGCTCACGTACCTGCCCCGCCTGGCGCGCCTCGATATCGATCTGCCCGAGTCTGTCATCTTCCACAACTCCGACCTCTTCCGCGTTGGCGAGGCGTGCCCCAACCTCGAGGTCCTGCGCCTGTGCGCGGTCGCTCGCTTTCCCATCTCGATGGGACCCCCGAGCCTGACGCTGGAGGGCATTGCGTACTTGACTTCACGCTGCCGCCGTCTGCATACGCTCGCGGTCGTCGTTGACGGCAAGGGCGGTAGTCATGAGGTCTTCACGGACCCGACGCTCTCCTCGCGATCGCTCTTCCGTCTGCACGTTGGACACTCGTGGATCAAGGACCCGCTAGCCGCGGCCATCCTCCTCTCCCACCTTGTCCCTTACGTTGAAGCCTTCAAGTGGTTCCACGAGAAGAACCGGCCCGGCTACATCGAGACGCACGCGCAGAACTGGGCGCAGGTCGCGGACATGCTTCCCCACCTGCAGGCGGTGCGCCTTGTCGAGCGCCAGGCTGCTGCGCGCAACGTGCCGGACCTGCCGGTCATGGTCCACAAGAGCGTCGATGCCACGGTACCTACGAGGAACCGCGGGGTATCTGCCGTTGCCGAGATGGTGGATTCTGGTGTCCAGATTGCCCCGCAGATGGTCACACGCTACATCGAGGCGCGGCCTATATGTTTCGAAGTCGAGATCGACGCGACGCCTGCTATGCTCAGCGAGGAAGTCGACGCTGTTCCCGCCGTCTGCGAGGAATCTGTGGATGCCGTCCCTGCTGTGGTTTCGGAGGAGGTCAGTGCGGTCGTCTTGACCACCTCAAAATCCGTGGACGCGGTAACGTCTCCCGAGCCGCGGAAGTCTCTTCTTCATATGCCCACCCTCTATGTTCCCTCCGTGGTTAACGGAGCCGTTAACCTGGCTTGGAGAGCGATGCTCTTCGGCCCCAACTTTATGACAGCACGTATGCACGATATATGGACTATGACCCCCTTCCATGCCTATAGGACCTATGCACAACAACAACAACAACAACAACAAGAAAAAGTCGCGAACGGGACGGAGACTGAAAAGCCCGAGGGAGGGAAGGATCTGAGCGGACGCATTTCGCCTGTCTGTATCTGATTTTTCTGCCCACAGCAATTTCCTTTACTTACTTTACTGTATTATGGTGTGGCACAATGTATGTAGGACACAACTTTACGCACGGACTCTCTCAACGGCATTGCTTATGATCGCTTGCATGACCCAATCCCTGACGCAATTAACTCATTTTCTTCCCCCGAACGCCCTCTGCCCACCCCAGCTGCTCGAGAGCCTGAGCCCGAGCGTGACCTCGTTCCATCTGAGCTCGCCGCCGTGCCGGGGCCGGCGACCACGATAGGCAGCCCTAACCCGAGCGCCGTAATTCCCAGGAGGGACGCGACGCGTCAGTCCATCTCGAAACCAGCCTCGCGCCCGCCTCCTTCCCCCGAACTACTCGATTTCACCATGTCTGAAGCCCACAGGAAGCAGGAAAAGGACTACACGAAGGAAGTTGACGAGGCATTGCCCAAGGCGCAGGCAGTGGCGAAGGTATGACTTGCCTGTTGGCGCACTGTGTTTGTCTTACGCATCTCTTTGCATAGTCTGGAAAGCTGCAGGAAGCACTCGACCAGCTCTTCGCACTCGAAAAGCAAGCACGAAATGTGGGTTCCGATTCGAAGCGTAGTCCTCTTTGCGTCTTCTGACATGTTCACGCTCTATAGGCCTCTGATCTGAAATCGACCATCCGCCTCGTGAAGGCGATCATCGAACTCGCGTACCACGCCCGGGATTTCCAGCAGCTCAACTCGAGTATCCAAACTCTGACTAAGAAGCATGGACAACTCAAAGCCGCCATTCAAGAGATAGTCGAGCTTTCCATGACTTGGTTGGAGGATATCGAGCAGACCGAAGGGACGGCGAAGTGGCTGGAGCTTGTTGAGACCTTGCGAACAGTGACGGAGGGCAAGGTACGTCGCAATTCTATCCAGCCGATGGATTGGGTACTGATACTCCGCATAGATCTTCCTTGAGACTCCTCGAGCCCGTGTCACGCTACTCCTCGCCAAATACCACGAGACCCTCGCGAAGACAGCAACAAAACCCCCGCCCCGGGATTCCCTCATCACTGCCTCTGAACTTCTCTCTGACCTGCAAGTCGAGACATACTCCTCGATGGAGCGCCGAGAAAAGACGGAGTTCATTCTCGAGCAGATGCGGCTCCTGATTATCGTAGCGAGGTTGAAGGATTCTGAGAGCGGGACAGACAAGAATGACCCGATGGGCGGCGGTGAGGCAGAGTGGGTGAAGGTTCGGGTGGGCAGCAGGAAGATTAACGAGGAATTCTTGAAGCAGAAGGAGAACGAGGTGCGTTCGAGTTGAGTGAGCGCCTACGAGATGCTTACTATCGCTTTGCAGGATCTCAAACTTAAGTATTACGACATGATGGTGCAGCACGGTCTGCACCACAACGCATACCTCGACGTTGCCAAATACTACCACAAAGTCTGGGAGACTCCTTCGATCAAGGAGGACGAGTCCAACAAGAGCCAGCTTGTACGTCAACTGCTCCCGCTTCTCTCGCGTCTATGCTGAAATATTCGGCTTTCCAGGCTCTAGAGCACATCGCATTCTATGTGGTCCTGGCACCTCATGACAATGAGCAATCCGACATGATGCACCGCCTGTTCCGGGATCCTGCTCTCAAGAAGATGGATCTCCACTAGTGCGTCTATTACTCTCCCAGTAAAGAATTGTATCTGATCCCTCCCTCAGCAACCTGCTCAAGTCTTTCACAACTGAGGAGCTTATGCGTTGGCCGGGCATTGAGGAGGTGTATGGTCCATTCCTGCGCAAGTCACCTGTATTTGAGGATGATAAGCACTGGGAGGACCTTCACAACCGTGTTATTGAGCATGTGAGTGTCGCCATTATCTTAGTCTTACTCATAAACTCATGGATTGTGTGTAGAACATCCGTGTGATCGCCAAGTACTACACTCGCATTACACTCGAACGTCTGACAAGCCTGCTCGTCCTTACGCCAGAACAGACAGAGGAGACGCTCTGCCGTTTGGTTGTTTCTGGTACAGTGTGGGCACGCATCGACCGACCAGCCGGGATTGTCAGCTTCCGGAACAAGCGCAGCGCAGAAGATGTCATGAACGACTGGAGTTCAGACATGCAAAAGCTGCTGGGCCTGGTCGAGAAGGCATGGATGGGTATGAATGCTGCACAGGCAGCGCAGTCGAAGGTCACCAAGGCATAATCTGTAAATATACACGTATAATGGACTTTCTCTTCATGACCTCTGCATCCTCTGGCTTAGATGGGTGTGATGTATTAGCAATAGATATACTTATTAAGTCTAAGCAGGCGTCCTGTGGGCCTGAACCTCTACGGCCACCTCCTCCAACCATGCCGCTTCCGTGTTCGTCGCTGTGGGTGCTCCGGGAGCAGCGATAGGCTCCGTCAATGCTGGCGAATAATCCGGACGCACGCCCTGCTTCCACAGACGAACGTACTCCTGGCCCTTCGTCCACTCGCTCTCGTGTCTCCCGCGTACGTTCTCCATGCGCCAACGCTTGCGAGAAGTCATCTCCCGTTCGTCCATCTCGGCCTTCTGCTTCTTGTCCGAAGTGAGGACCTTGGTCTCGTACTCGTAGCCCTTCTCGGTCGCAGACGGCGCGAAGACGGCACCGTATGACTCGGCCTCCTGCGCGGCGAAGACCGTGGCAATGTGGTGCTCAGACCTCAGAGCACGGAACTGAGCCACGGCGCTTTTATAAGCCTCGGTAAGGGGGACATCGTGATACTCGTGCAGGTTGACAGCGAAGCGCACGGCACTGCGTGGACGTGAGCAACGCGCTTCAAGGACACGAAAGAAAAGAGACGCACTCCTCCGGTGATGGGCTACGGCCGCGTTGCTTGAGACGCGTCCATTCCTTCCCGCGAATGGGGTGCTCTCCCTCGACGTCTCCGCCCTCCATAAGACTTATTGGTCGGAACGCCTCAAACGGATGGTCACGGAAGAACTGGCGTCGGATATCATCCTCCACGTAAGAGACAGGCGCAGGGCGCGGCCCAGGAGTCCGCCTGAGAGCAAAGGCCGACTTTTTGACGGGGGTGTCATAGGATGTTCTCGGAGGGGGAGCGCGCGGAGGAAGAGGGAGGGGAGGGTGCTCGAGGACGGCCTGGTACCATGCGGGCCTCTCCTTGATGTAGTTTGCCCGCATGAGGCGGGAGGCCTGCTTGTGGACCTGGGATGCTATTCGCCGACCCATCCTTGCCGTCTGTTGCTGCGAGCGCTGTCCGCGACAAATGCAATTTCTAGCGCGCACCCTCTCAGCTGACTAAGCGGCATTCTCGGCCTATCATAGGCCGCCAAATCCCGCGATATTTCACTGGTTCAACGCGCGATGTTGTCGGACGTCGTGCCATAGGCAAAAAATCCAGTAAAGGTGAAAAAGTATATACATTAACAATAAGACTCTAGAGCTTCGCCTTCGGCTGTCCTTTCCGCGACTCTCTTGCCCTGTCCCTCAAAACCCGACGCAACAGTTTCCCGCTCGCATTCTTCGGAATCACCTCGATAAACTCCACCCCACCAGCAAGCCTCTTGAAATGTGCCTTGTGGTCCGCGACGTGCTATTCGAAGTGTGCTTAGTTTCAACGTGATGTCACCAAGGAAAAGAAATCATACCTTGATGATAGACGCTTTGAGCTTCTCGCTCTCTGCCGGGCTGGCCGCAGCTCGCTTTGCAGCTTCCGGACGCGGCACCACGTAGGCCATAGGAAGCTCTCCACTATAGTCGTCAAGTATACCGATGACGCACGTATCAGCGACGTCAGGGTGCTGAAGAATGTGTCCTTCTAGCTCTGCAGGGGCTACCTGGAACCCGCGCACTTTGAGCAGCTCCTGTGAAGCAAGTCAGCGGTGTTGGAATCAATGCCACTACGAAGAACATGCCTTCAACCTATCGACAACGAACACCTCCCCGTCCTCCCGGATAATGACTTCGTCGCCTGTGCGAACCCAGCTACCATTACAATTTTAGCATTCATTAGTCGCATGAAAGGCCGAACAAGTCGCTAACCCGTCCATGAAGGTTTCCTTCGTCCTGCGATATAGTATTCAGTATGATGCGAATTCGTTTTTACCAACAGCTAAAACGTACGCTTCTGCGTTATTGGCATAGCGCAGCGCATTTGAAGGGCCGTGCACCAGCAGCTCGCCCTGCTCACCGACTTTGCCGAAGGTTCCATCAGGTTTCAAAACTCTCAGTGTTGTGCCTGGCAATGGTGTTCCTGCAGAACCAAACACAGCAATCTTTCGCTTCGTGCTAAACATGGTCACGGTCGTACACGTCTCTGTCATGCCTATAAACAATCGTGAGTCATACCGATCTCGAATAGCACGACGAAGTTCCCTGACCGTAGCCCTGGCCGATGGCAGCGTTGGGCAGAACCTTGATGACTTCCTGAGTGAGCTCTGCACTCAGCGGTGCAGCCCCGCACATGACAAAGCGGACGTGGTTCAGGTCATACTTGGGCGTTGCTTGATGCTAGAAGATATCCATCTTCAGGACCCTGTCTCCGGCAATCGTAACGCCGGGATACGACATACCTTGCAGAGGAGCACAATTTGGGGAGGGACCAGGCTAGCGAACTGTCATCAGATGAACTGATTTGAATAGAGGAGAAACACCTACAACAGATGGGTAATCCTGTACTTGATAAGGCTTTCCAAAAATCTAACATAATCGAATTTTGGGACGACCACTAAAGGCATCTGCATTACTCGTCAGTTCACCGCGATCTGTCAACAAAAAAGTCCTTACCCCGCAGAATATCGAAAAATGCATCTGTCGAAAAAGACGAATGAGTATCCGAACGATCAACGCTGCACCTATTGAGCCCATCAGCACTCACTTGAACCACAAGGCCATATATGTCTATCCTCAGCGTTTAGCGGCTAGCTATTTAGACAGAAGACGTTAACTTACGGAAAAATGGCAGCGCTAGTACCAAGATAGATGATGAGACTGTGTTCTTGAGGAGGAAGCTATATGCGTACCTCCGAGTGCTACGTCGCCTGGTTTGATACGTTCCTCTTTCTTGGCCTCTTGATGAACGGCCATTTGGATAATATTTGCAATGGGCGCATAGTGAGAGATGGCCACTGCCTATGTAGATGGTTAGTAGAGCGGGTTCTTAAAGATATTGTTCAACGAACCTTAGGTTTTCCTGTAGTTCCACTCGAAAAGCTCAGGAATGCCAGCTTTGTCTTGGCCTCACCAGGGTTCAGGTGCCTTTCGACGAAGCTAGTCGGCTGAGACAAGCCATAAGCTATAATTTCTTCGATAGTCGGCACAGACGAGGAAGGTCTCGACGGATGCGCGCTGTCAAGGATGATAATTCGCTCGGCAGGCACTCCGGCTTTCTTCGCAGCAGCAAATGCAGTCGCGAGAAAATCGGGGTGCGTGATGAGGTTCACCGCCTTCGCAGTTGACAGCTGATACGCAAGCTCATCTGCGCTGTATGCGGGGTTCGCTGAACTGTATACAAAGTTAGCTCCGAAGGAAGAAACATTAACTGCAACGGGCGCGCGACGAACGTTACGATTGCTCCCAAGCGGTGAATTCCCCATATGAGTATGGGGAAATCTGTCACAATTTCGTCAGTTCCTGACAGCAGCCCCGCATTATACTTAAAGACCTACCGATGTCATTAGGGGTAAACAAGCAAACTTGAGTTCCGAAAAATACTAAGTTCAGCTGAAAACGACGCCCAGCCTTCAAGCGACTGACCTGCCTGGCCTTCGGCTAATGATCGCGTTCAATGATGCGCCCTAAACTCAGAACAGAAGCCGATAAGGTACGCACCTACGTTGTATTTCAATTTCAAGCCATTTGCTAGGCCGTGTACGCGATGACGAACCTGGAAAGCATGAGCGAATGAGCGATCGCCGACCTGAGAAGATCCGACCCGCTGCGCGTCCACGAGGTACGCAAAGAGAAAGCGCGACACGTACCTCCTCAAACCCCACACCTCTCCCCGTAGCGTCTTCTATCAACCAAGGCGACGAGAGAGTGCGTTTCGTGACTCTGGCGGGGTGGTTGGTATCTAGTATGAACTGTGGGAGCGTAAGGTTGTCAGGAATGCTCAGGGGAATGGTCGAGGGGGTGGTGAAGTCCGTCATAATGGCCAAAAAGTAAAGAGCAACGAGATAGGGCGGGTGCAAATGCACAGCGACCCTGGGTATTTATGTGGTATTTATGTGACTACATCATACTCGGGGTTAGACTCGGAGAACATACTCAATATGAGCAGGCTCGGGAAAGGGTAGGGCCAACCGTCGCGGTACAGTCAGATCAAATAAAGCAAAGGCCCGTCATGAGACCCTGCTGCATATGCTGTTATTCACAGAGCGTACCTCCTGCTGCTCAGGCCGGCATATGATTTACGTCCAAGAGGGCAAGGATCTGTGCCAGGAACGTCCTTTGGACCCTTACACCACTATTCCCATGTCAGTAGAAAGCACGTCCCGAGCCTCCAGAATCCTACGAAAATGTAGAACAGTGAGTCTCTCGGGAGATAGTGGACTACGTGGAAGAGGTATGAAGTGGAGGCGCCGAAGAAGTCTGATACATGACGGATAATCGGCGTAGCAACAAGCGCTCAAGAACGCAGAAGAATACAGCACTACCTAAAGAAGCTCAAGTTTGTCATTTCTGCCTTGTCCTCAACGCCTCTCCGAGCCCGCTGACCGACAGTCCCCGCACTGAGTAAGAGGCAGCTGGGTGTAGTGCAGGACACCACGGTGTATCATGGTTCCGTTCATTGGGTTATCTGCCATAGCTTTTTAAGAATGCACTGTCCGAGAGGTCAGTGACCGAAGTTTGCACAAGGTATGTAGAGGTGCGTACTCACATTACCTCGGGGATCGGGATGAGAAGCCGAGACACGACATGAACGACGAACGGGTTGCGAAGACAATACATTAAAGGGCCGACGTGAGTGAGCACTGTCACTAGCAGCAGCAGCATTCAATCTGTCTGAAACCACGAGACAACATCAAATCAGAAAGGACCCGTCAGAAGCTGCATAAAGCACGCACCCCCTGGTAGCTTTGGGAGTCTATACTGCCGGGGCTGCGAATGGGTCATCCGCAGCCGTGTCATCCATCATCTCTCCCCCGAGCAAGGCATCCGCCGGCTGCATCTGTGTCAAGTCGTGTTCGCCCTCAAATGCAGTGCCGTCAGGACCCAGTGCCGACATATCCAAGTCGCCAATGCCTTCAGGATTGAGGGCATCCCTGATGCCTGTTCCCATATCTCCGTCAAGTCACTTTGAGAGGGTCGTCAAGGATGTCGTCGGCTGGTGTCTCGGGTGGTTGGAATGACATGGACAGTGGATGCGGCTTAGGAGTTGGAGCTTTGGAGGGCAGCTCGTCTTTGAGGATGACGGGCTCGGAGACATCCCTGGATGATATTTCCGGCTGGACGGATTGACTTGCTTCGTCCGGCTCCACGTCCTCTTCGCCTTCCACGACCTCCGGTTCGTCCGGCAGAGGTGCGAGGGGATCGTCAACGCCGCCCTCATCATCGCTGAATTGCTAAAGATCACATGGATTGAGTACGGGTGGAAGAATGCAGAACAGAACGACGGACCTGCTTCTTGTCTGTCTTTACCCATTTGAAGACCTTGAGCGTCGAGCCCGCAGGCGCGTTTTCAGGGAGAACCCACACTTTCTCCCAGCACGGCACGGGCTGCATAAGCTGCCGGCGCGCAGCCTCAGAGGTCGCGGTGCTGATGCCGATCCGCCGTCGTGTAGACATTTCTGCTGGAGAGGAAAGGGTACGCGAGCGTCGGTAGACGGCGGTGGATTGAAAGACGCGTCGGTCAGTAAGCGCCCGCCCGATCTTGGCTCCAGCCACCTGCCGCTGCAATGGACGACGAGCAAGACGCCGAACTCCGCAACCCCTTCCCTTCCCCGCCCTCCCATTATACCAACTACACCACCCATAACTTGAACCTTCTGAAACTGCTCCAAGAGCGTGCGGACCTCCAGGATGCCGATGCCAATGTCAACCAGCAGGAAGTTCTCGCGGACCAGACGGATGTGCCCGACTGGCCCTTGACGCAGCTGGAGAAGCCAAGGGTGGACTGGATACTCGAAGAAGGTCATTATAATGTCTATGGAGACACATGGTTTGTACGCGAATTCTTGCCTACTCTTGTTCCAGAGAGAATGGACTATGATTAATCCTCGGTCGTACAGTTGAAGGAGACCATCCCATCGCTAGCCGAGATGGGAGGCAACCAGCTTTACCCAGCTGATATAAACCTTGGTAAGTTTCTATTATCACTCTTGATTGCTGCTTGTCTTATAGTACCTACCTTGCTCGTGGATAGACCGACGACCAGCGCTTCTTTCCATCCTTCGCTCGATGCTGGTGACATACTCCTCCCTCCTCGGCGCACTCCTCGCACCACCGCCCAATCCATCACCCGAAGTGCCGCCGGAGTGGCAGCGACAAGTTGAATGGATCACGGTTTTGGCGCAGAACATCATGGCATCTGCAAACGATCTACGGCCCGTCCAGGTACGTTGATCCTCCACATACTCGAGTTGGCTCTTTTCTAAAATGGAGTAGGCCCGCGCAAACCTTGAGATTATGATGAAACGTCAACTGGAGGTTCGGAAGGAGGAGACTCGAGCTATTCACGAGTAAGTTACGAATACTCGATTTACGACGCTGGCTAACGGGGAGACGAACAGGAAATGCGACAATCTGGAAACGAAACTCGCAGAGCTCCAGAGAACTGTGCGGCAATCGCATACGTCAATGCCTCAGGTAAAATGCAAGTCAGCCATGTCGGATCCTTATTTCTTATTTCTTCTGTGCAGACCGAAAGTAAAGCGATGGACGTTGTGGAGTCATCTCGAATAGTAAGTAACACTTCAGTGCCTTGTCTCCGAAAAGATTGCTTGAACTATGTGGCCGTATTCCAGCCTTCGATACCATTTGCAGCCATTCCAGTGGAGGACGTCCTACGGTGGGCAGAGGAGACATGAGCAGAGGTCGCCCTCCTGTGTATTTGTATCCTTGTAGAGTACTCGAGTACTATATCCCGACTAATTATCCAGAGATGATGCAACAAATCGCTACCTGTAGCAAATGTCTCCAATGTCTCCAATATTACAGTTTTGCCCTCGTCGCAGCTTCCGCCAAAGCCTCCTTCCTCAGCTGCTTCGCCTTGTCCTTCAACAAGCGCCTCAGCAGTTTACCGCTCGCATTCTTAGGAATCGTATCGGTGAACTCGATGCCTCCGGAAAGCCATTTGTACTTGATCTTGACGTCCGAGACGTGCTAGAAGGGGAAGAAGATCAGCCGAGAGCGCGAGTGGTCGGCATGGGTGGGAAGCGCACTTTTTCCAAGGCTTTCTTGAGCGCGGCCGCCTCCTTCGGGTCAGAAACACGTTTGGCGGCCTCCGCATGGAGTACAACGAAGGCGAAGGGTAGCTCGCCACTGTACTCATCGGGCACGGGAACTACACACACGTCGGCGACGGCCGGATGGTCCAAGAGGTGCCCCTCAAGCTCAGCAGGGGCTACCTGGAAGCCACGCACTTTGATCAAGTCCTGTGAAGTAGCAAATGAGGATGAGCCTTCAGAAAAGTGGTGCGAACTGACCTTCAGCCTGTCGACAATGTAGAGGTCGCCGCTCTCGGTGTACTCCACTTCGTCGCCAGTTCGTACCCAACTGTATGTACGTCATTTAATATCGGGAACAAAATTTATTCTGCAAGAGAAGACACACCCGTCGATAAAGGTTTCCTTGGTTCTATGGAAGCTCGGTCAGTATGATATGATTATATCTGGTACATAATGCACTTACGCCTTGTCGTTCCCGTAGTAGCCGATCGCATTTGAGGGGCTGTAAACGATCAGCTCCCCGCGCTCTCCAAACTTCGCCAAGGAGCCATCCTCTTTGACAATCCGCATCTTGACACCGGGAACTAGATGCCCAGCACTGCCAGGTTTGCACATGCGTTCAGTAATTGGCGTCATCGTGACGGCCGTCGCGGTCTCGGTCATGCCTGTCAAATGTGAATATCGGAAACCGAACTTAAAATTTGTGTGGGTGAGGGCTCACCGTAACCCTGGGAGATGATCGCATTTGGCAGGACTTCGCTCAAGGGACCGAGCAGTTCGGGAGAAAGAGGAGCTGCTCCACTGTTGAGGAAGCGGACGTGGCTCAGATCGTATTTCTTGACGAGCGGGTGCTGGAGACAAGTAAGAATCAATGACATTTAGGCGTGGGCTGAAAGGGGAATAACCTTGCAGAGAAGCACGATCATTGGAGGCACGACCCTGGAAAACCTGTGAGTCGATGTTGCATACAAAAGGAGCGAATACGTACATGAGGTGTGTTATCCTGTGACGTACGATGCTGTCCAAGAATTCCTGGAAGGCGAATTTGGCGTGGACTACGATTGGCACCTGAACGCATGTCAACATCTTAAGCTTCAAGCTCTGACACGTGGACCGACTGACTGCGTGGAAGATCATGCTATGGACCTAAGGAAGAGATGACGTCAGTGGACACGGTAAAGAGGGAGGAAACGATTGCCGCACGTTTGATATCAACCCGTAAATATCTGGAAGGGGGAAACGGTAAGCTGCTACAACAAGATGCAAGCCTGCATGGCACTCACGGAAAAATGGGAGAACTGTATTAACCCATAATGACAGTCAGACACTATTTCATCAGCATATACGCTCGATAAACTCACCTCCAGTCATTACGCTACCAGGCGTCGTCTTCTTGTTCTCCGGGGGTATACCGGGCGTGAGGATATCATGAGACGCTATTTGGATCACATTCACAATTAGGGAGTAATGGGGAATCGCCACTGCCTTGTAAAGTGTCGCTCGGTTAGCCATCATTTTGACTCGATATTCAAAACAAAACTTACCTTTGGGGGCCCCGTTGTTCCGCTGGACAGTACAAAGAAGGCCAGCTTCTTCTTCGCTTCCCCGGGAGATAAGCGCCGCTCGACAAAGGACTGCTTCTGCTGAGAACCCTTTGCTATCAAGTCATTCACTGACAGGTGTGAATGAGATGGCGGTGCTGGGCTGATGAGTGCAATGCGATCATCAGGGATGCCCAACTTCTGGCAAGCGTCCCGGACGGTTTTCAGGAATGCAGGGTGGACGAATACAGTCGTAACCTTAGTAATCTTCAGTTGATGGACAAGCTCGTCCGTCGTATACGTGGGGTTCGAAGACCTAAATTCGAGATGTTAGGGTTGAGATAGTGTAGCACGGAGGAACCGCCACTCAACGAGACAACGCCTCCTAGTCGGTGGATAGCCCAGACAACGGTGAGGTAATCTAAGATCAACGTCAGGGATGCTGCGGATGCCAATGTACCTTCCAGGCTCACCGATGTGATTTGGCGAGAAAATGCAGACTGGCAAGGGGAGCCCGGTGTTAAGACTGCTTTACGCGCCATTTCTCCGAAGGTACGTACCGGCCTCGTCCTCCTCTAGATGCAAGGTCAACCCTGGACAGAGTTATAACAATATTGCACTCACTGATTTCCCATTGTAAATGCATGCCGTTGGCCAGGGCCGCCGTTCTCTGCCGAGCCTGCAGTCGGGAAATATGGGGACCGTATTCACGTCCGTGTGTGGGTCAGACACGTACCTCCGCCCACGAAACCCTCTGTCCAGTAGGACCATCTATAAAAAGGGTGACATCGTCCGGCCGCGGGGGCTTCAAAGGGTGGTCGTATGGGTCGAGGAAGAACTGAGGAACAGTAAGGTCATCTGGCACGGGGGCGTCGAGGGGTTGGAAGGCTTCAATCAACATGGCGAGCGGGGAGGGATAAAGAGAATGATGGAGGGGTAGCCTTATATACGCGAGGCCCTATGCACTGGGACGGGTGAATTGCCGCTGCGTCGGGCACATGCCGAGGACCACTATGGAAACGGCAAAGAGGGCCGCAAAAACGCTCATGTGATTGGTGGGAAGATGCAGTCTGCAGCCGAATGCAGAAGCATGAGCTGCGAAATTGGGTCAGTGGATACCGGTCATGCTGGCCAGACACGATTCGCAACGCCCCGCCGGTCAACTGCAGACTGCAATCCCGAGTCGCGATCGGGTGTCATATCATATGCTCGCGCATGCTAGATAAGATAAGATCCTCCGTTGATCGACTGCTCGTGTGCGCGTTGGCCGAGCATGTCGACAGTTTCAGCCGTCCGCCCATGCACCATGAATGTCCTAGCAAGTTGCTGACTGTGAGCGGTTGCGACCACTGTGCTATCCTCGTGTTTTATTTGGTTAAGCCAGTTCGTCCAACTAGGCGGACAGACAAGCGTCAGGTGCTTTGTGTGCCTGGCTGGGAGCAGGCTAAGGTGACATATAGCTGTCGCCAGCTGGTCAGATGAAGGCCGGAAGAGTGAAGAATGGTCTAGGTAAAGATATATGCATCTCACCATCGCCCGGCAAAACGCTCAAGCCAATAAGAATTATCTGCTAACCGCATCCATACCCATACACCATGCTGGTACTCCTCGTCATGTGGTGGGGCCCATTTACTCTTGGCTTATGATGAGAATTGGCCTGCGACGATGATCTAGAGGGTGTAGTACAAGCAGCAGCATTGGCAGGTGAACGATGGCCTATGGCGATTGCAAGAGGTAGAGGCTGAAAACGGCAACGAACGAGCGACTAGTGCGTCCAGTCAACGAGACCTCGGATGCACAGCAAGGTGCAGGTGTAATTCCGACAATTTATTGTGGCCGGGAAAAGACGTTTGAGTAGTTATGTGGGGCTTAGCCACAGAGTACACATCAATGTCATTGGCGTCTACAAGCGCCTATAAGAGTATACACGGAAACATCCGCAGCAATATTCAGCGCATGTGCGTTACAAGCGCCTCCTCGGACAAGCTTCCTTCCTTGCATCAGTCCACACGCAGTGTCTTCCCTGCGCAGTACTGCGCACAACGTATTGAGGGCGTTTTCCCCTCACATAAAAACCGTACGCGTCGAGTATTCTCCCGGGATACATCACAGCATCCAAGATGTCTCCACTGAGACAACTCGTCTTCATTGAACATCCTCATCTTGTCTTCTCGGTGGTGGCACTGGCAACGTCTCTCGGCGCGTTGTCCCCCACACGAACATTTATCCCTCTCATAATCCTCTTGATCTCACTCCATCTGTATGTGCGCGTCGTCAGCAGGCGTCCTCGGGCAATCCTGCACTTCGCCAACATCTGGTTATGGACGACAGCAGGGGCCTTCGTAGCCCATGTACCATCATCTATTCACGCGCTATCATCCAACGCAGGGTCCCTTATCTCACTGTTCCTCATCTGCGGTGTCTCGAATATCGTGGCGTTGGTCGCGGTGTACGTTGATGCGCGACTGTGCCTTCAAATGAAGACCCCACGGGCCAGGATCACAACATTCCCTGCCATCTGGGCGACCTGCTGGCAGGCGGTGTCCTATATCACCAGTGTCGGCAATCTGGTGTCATGGACGCCCGTTGTAGGCATCGAGCCTTACAAGTGGATGAGGCACGTCTTCGGGTCATGGGGAATAAACTGGGTCACAGCAGCATGGGTCGTGGTGGGTTCCGAAATCATTGGAGCCTGGTTCATAGGACCTGCACAAGATATCACCGATTCTACCGATGCCCAACTCATCTCTTTCGAAGGATCGAGTGACGATACCCGTACCACTCCGAAGAAGTCCACCAGTGGAGACCCGTATCACGTATTCTTCCTCGGCATAGGCTTGCTCGGCCTCGCCATCCCATCCTACTTCTTCCAAGCCCTCCCTGACCCCGCTTACGCGGCATCCACCACCCCTCTGACTGTAAGCTGCGTGCTCCCGCCTCCTCCGGCGCATGGGGACCATGAATCCCCCTTGGATCGGTTCATCGCAGAATCGCGCAAACTGACACGCGCAGATGTCCTCCTATGGCCTGAAGGTGCAGTTCGGTTCGACAGTGCGACGGAGAGGGAAGACGCGATTGCAAAAGTGCAGGCCAGCATCAAGGGCCCTTACGTCGGTCTATCCTTCGATGAACCAGCACCTCCAGACTGGCAAGGTGGCAACCTGCGTCCTGGCGTGAGGAGGAACGGCATGGTCATCGTAGGGCCGAAGGGCAAAGTGTTCGAGTATTACAAGCGTAATCTGGTGCCATGTATGTGTTCCACGATCTCTGGTAGATATCCGCTAACGATAATATTCAGTCGTGGAGTCTTTCTCTATGGCGCCCTCCATGGATCCTCCAGAAACGTACGAGCTACAGCTCGGCCCTCCGTCCGGCACGAGGAAGCCAGATTGGGCACCTTCGTATCCCTACGTCCGCCTCATACCCTTGACCGCCGGAATCTGTCTCGACTTCGCGCAGGGAACCACGTTCGTTGATCTTCCCACTCGTCCAGCCCTTATCCTCGGCCCCGCAAGAACATGGCACCGAGACGTCGGGCTCGCGATGTGGGAGCAAGCACGCGCTCGTGCTGAGGAGCTCGACAGCATCGTCCTTTTCTGCGACGGAGGATACGATAGCGTCAGTGGTGTCGCTGGTCGAGGCATGGATGAGGTGATGCAAGTTGGCAGCGGGTCGTGGATGCGGACCATTGGTATTCAGTACCCGTTCAACGAGAAGAGAACGCTCTACACGATAGTGGGTGATTCGACAATGCTTCTTGTCGTATGGGCAATGCTGGGACTTGGGTGGGCTGGGGAGCTCGGTGCGGAGCGAATTGCAGAACGCTTGCAGTTCAGGGGAGGTGAGGGCATGATGCAGAGAATTTCTCAGGCGGTTCAGAGGATCAGGAATGGAATCGCGGCCAGACGGGCTCCGCAGGGAGAACAACAGCCTTTGCTCGCTTGAGAAAGGTCGTTTCTTGTCTTTATCTGCACGACCGTCTTGCGATCGACGGCTTATGCTTTCTCCAAACTTACGGATTCTTATCGTCTCTTCCTGCTTTGCTTTCCGTACTGCTGTCGTGTCTTCTGTATCATCATATTTCTGGTTCGTCTTCCACTTGTCTGTAGCAGTTAGCTTAGATATGAAGAATGTACGGTAGCTCATACACCAAAGATGGATTGGAGAGATGATGACATCTGACCCTCTTCGTATAGGGCATGAAAACTCCAGTTGAATTATGCGATGCTTGCAGCAGCATTGGCCTCGAGGATCGAAACGGCGTCGCTCCGCCCTGAGCTAGGGTGAATCCAAATAGGGAGGCGATCGTGGTCAGGGCCCCAGACATAGTCATCTCGACATCTCGTGGTTCCAACATGTGTACATAGAACCACACCTTGACCTTCACGACGCACACCGCCCCTAGATGCCCTTCGGCCGCGTGTGACGCTTTTGGAGGAGTATTCTGTTAGGCTATATTCGGGTGGGCGGCTTTCTTGGCAGTTGAGAGAAGTCGAGATACCAGGCCGTATACACCCTTTGTCCTTGCACAAGCATCGCTGCTCAAAGACGCCCTCTCGGATATGAGAGAGAATGCGTGGTTGTTCCGCGCTACGATCGTTTTCTGGCGAGCTTCCGTCATACCCTGCAAGGCGAACATTCACGTTTCCTCATCATCAACTATGATAAAGACGTACAGATGCACGCGCTGCGCATCGCGGTGAGACGGCCCTGTAGGATGATCAGTCTCCATTGGCAGAACAAAGCACGTACTACAACGCAAGAGCCTTGGAGCACCTACAGTCGGGTATGCTGATGAGCACTAGCAGTTATCAAAGGCCCTTTATCCTCGAGGCGTGTTGGCATCCCTGTGATCGTCGTTCGAGCGCTCTAACCGGGACACATTGCCTATGGTCCTAGAACATGAGGCGGCGGGAACCCCCTGGGTTCCGATAGCGTACCGTTTCCGTAGAAGACACGGGGCATGGCAGGAACCGGCGCAACACGCAGTTATCGCACCTATACAGCGTTCAGCAGCAAACAAATTAGCCCACGTCCGAGGGTACAGAGCCTTTCCTCAAGGACAGGTCCAGCTGTGCAGGACCTGCCAATACCCGCCATGTTTCCGCCCAAGAAATCGCTCCGGTCGCGCCTCGCTCGCAGCCTTCGTGGGTCGTTGCGCGGCGCGTCCAAACCCGCCGAAGCGCCCTCTGGAGACTTGCGCGCGCGTTTGTTCCCGGAAGCTGGTGCTGACTTCGCCGAGAGCAAGGTGCTGAGCACGGTCGTCGAAGAGGACCCGACGGCGCTGGAGGACTGGGTGGACGACTTTGAGCCGATTTCTCTGGAGGATGTGCGCTTTGACGAGGACGAAGACCGGTCGTCGAGCACGGTGACGGTCCAAGCGGCGCGGTCGGCCATCGATAAAGCTCCCGCGCCAGCGCCCGACTCTGCGCCCGTTCCCGACCCGCTCGTCCTCGCCCCGTCCGTCTCCCAAGTCTCCGACCCCTTTGCGACGCCGAGCGACTACCGTTCCCCCTCCTCTTCCGTCTTTACCCCCACCTTCCCCTCCCGTACGTCCTCTGTACAGCGCGCGTTTGTTGACAAGACCTCTCCCGTTCTTTCTCGTCCGCGCACGACAAGCAGGTCCTCAAAACGGTCTCGGCGATCCGCGAACTACGAAAACGCCCTCCAGGATCTCAAAATCATCTCTGACTTCCCTCTTCCTCCCAGTCACGTACCGACTCCTGTATCTGCAACCGCCGCGCCCAAGACTTCTGCCACGCCCATTGCAGATAATTCCTCTGTCTTCTTCGACCGAGATCCATTCCGTGCCGAGTCTACTCTCGACGACGACGAGCCCTCTTCTCTGAACAAGGCCGAACTCACCCCAGTTGACTCGTCTGTATCATTCCATACAGCCCAGTCGCGTGCATCTAGCCCCGTTCGCCCGCCCACTCCGCCTGAGCCGCCGAAGCCCCTACCGGAACCTCCGTCTGGAACTGAAGCAGAAGCACGTACCCTATCTCCCAGTCCTCCGCCTGTTCCTTCGCGCGCATCGGTTCAGTCAATACCTCAAGCTCCTTCGATCTCGGCACGCTCGACGAATACTGTCACTAAAGCTACCGCCACCCTCAAGCGCTTCGGGTCCCTTACCAAAGAGACGCTCCGGTCCTCGTTTCGCACGCCGATATCTCAGATCTCCTCTGGCAGACAGCGCAAGAAACGTGTGGAACACGTTTTTGGTCAGGATCCCCCAGAACGTTCCGTCCAGCAGCAGATTCCCTTCCTTCTTCCCGAGTTCAAGCCTGAAGCACTTGATATATCCTTCCCTTCCTTCGACGCGGCCACCAGCCCCCGTACCTCCCGTACGTTCCATCCTTATCCTCAGAGATCCGTCCAGTCGTTTTACGGCTCTCTTGAAGACTTCCTTACCGGCCACACAAAGCAGCCAGAGACCGGTAGGCACCATCGGCATAGATCTGTGCCGTCCCTCCTGCCGAGTGCGATAGCAGCTGATCCCAAACGGACCCTTGAATCTGACGAAGTTTCGCGTCCGCCCCCATCGCCGGCACCAGCACCCCCTGCTCCGCGTTTGCGTCCACCTCCGCCGACCCGCCCGTTACCGCCCTTGCCACCTCTCCCGCCTCCCACAATCTCCAGGCCTTTCAAATTCGAGTTTGTTGACCCATCGGAGCTGACAGCGTCCCCGACATACTCAACAAACGAATTCCGATACTCGTCTGCCGCTGCTTCTCTCGCCCCTCCTTCGCCATCTTGGTTGTCGCGAAACGTTCAGGAACTAGAGTGGGCACTTTTCCATCCCGAGTCCAAGCCGTCGTCACCTACTTCCATCTCCTCTGAACTTGGGGAGCCAGTTCCCGACATCCATACAGATATCGACGCAGACGATACGTCATCTGTGCCCTATCCCACATCTTCCGAAGCGCAAACCCCAGCTTCGCCCTCTCCCTTGCCGATCCCGTCGACACTCCCTCTCCCTTACCCCCCAAGCGAGGTCGTTTACATCCGAGGTCGTGTCGCCATCCACGACTTGAGTTCGTCTGACGCCACATTCCGCACCGTCGCTTCCTTCACCGACAGTCCCTCGGAGGTCACCGCCACACTCAAAGTTCCGCGGAGGTCTCGGCGCACGTCATCGACCGCGTCTACTCGTCAATCCGACCGCTCACCTACCAGAGCATTCTCGCCATCCGTCCATTCTCGCTCTCGCAAGTCGTCCGTCACTCGCGCGACTATCACGCATTTTCGGCGTTCTGTGGTGAAGGATCGTCATAAGGCTTTAGCTTTAAGCCAAGTAACCCGCACGCCTAGCCAGAAGGAGAACCAACGCCCCAAGGTAGGACACTCGATTGTTTCATGACTGGTTGTACTAATAGGTGTCATCCACAGCGCTCGGCTCCGTCCCTTTTCCCAGTTCCGTCTTCTCAAGGTTCCATTACAACCCCAACCCCTAGTGACCTTCTCACACCGCTCGAACTTGTCTCTCCAGGTAAGACACTATTGTCGGTCTCTCCATTCTTCCAACTCATATAAAATCACAGCGTCGACCACCTTCGAATCAATCCCTACCCCAGTTCTTCCTGTCCCTCCACGACCATTACCCCCATCTTCTGGACGCCCTCGTCGTCCTCGCATAATTGTCGCAAACCAATCACTCTAACACTCCTAATCTAAGATGTCTTACCCCAACGAGTGGGGGAAGGGTACGGACACGGTAGACTTTGGCGGGGAGCCGGATTATAGTAATTATGAGTGGTTCAAGGATCCACCTCCACCACGGCAAGAGGTGAACAACTATCGTTTTGTGCTGTTGTTTTCTGTACTGATGCGGATTCGTATACAGCCGCCACCGTCAGCTCCAATGGGCGAGCCTTACGTGCCACAAGCAGGCGTCATCGAGCAGAATGAGATGTTCGAATATGCGCTCACAGCAGCCCCCAACGTGCTCTTCGGGCGTTTCAAGCAATACGGGCAGGTGCGTCCTCCCTCCGTCTCTCCTTCATATTTCGCGAGTCTAACCTCAATTTGCACAGTTGGGTGTGCTTGCGTGGTGCGCCGAGTTCAGCGAAATGATCGACGCGCTCAAGACGCTCGGTTTTGAGGGCAACATGTTCGTGACGACGCGCACGGCGGCGCTGCGTGCGTGCGAGGAGATCCTGAAGCTGCAGCTGGACATCAAGATGCAGATCATCGTCCTTCATTTATCATCCCAGGTCGCCCGTCTGCGACGCTTCCTGGATGCGGACCGTGTCTGGGACGACTACCCCCAGACGAACTTCCCTACAGACCCTAGAGCGTACACTTCATGACCTCTACGATATCTTTCGTTTTCGGTGTCTTGTTTAATGCCTTACGTTCGTACGGTTTATTTTGCTTATCTTCGAGTCTGCTGTATGGTGCATCTTATGGATCGTGTACGCCGCATATGATGTTTCGCTACTTTCTCCCCCGTTTCTTTGTGTTCATGGTTCTCCCGCATCTGCATACCAAGTGTCCGAATATTCATGTTGTACTATACATCACAAGTATCTAAAACGTGCTATATACTCTACCATTCAATCCGTTAGCGTTAGCGAATCGGCCAGCCAGTGTCCAGCAGACCACATATGCGCTCCGAAACCTTCAACCCCTCAAACAGACAAAGTTCCGCGGATCAATATCAGCCATTAGCACTGTCAGTGAATAATCGAATACAACACGAGTGTCTCGTAGTAGTCCATAATTAGGAGTTAAAACAAGATATGGACCCGCCGAAATTGTCAATGCGAAACGAGGCCCGTGAGTAAAAATGAATGAATAGGAGGAGGATGACGACGAAGACGAAAGATGAAGAGTAAAAGATAAGGATGAGCACGAGAATGGGATATGGGTTGATGACATGTCGGTGAAATGAAGGAGGATAAACCAGTGAAAGCCAAATGCAGCAAACAGTCGTCATCTAAGTTCGTAAGATGTCTCTCTGGCGATGCGAGAATGCGAAGGTAGCAGGGGTAGTGGGTTGAAGAGGCGGCAGGCGGGAGGTGGTGGTATCAGTGAGACGGAGAAACGACGCCAGCGAAGCGGCTCCAGTACTCGGCTGAGTGCGGGTCGTGGGCCAGCGACGGCGGTAAGGGCGGGGCTTCGTAGGTGGAGCGGCGCGGGGGGTCGGGTAGGGGGTTAGATAGCGCAGGGAGGGTTGGGGTGGGTCTGCTGGAGATGACATGGATGGGATTGTGGAGATGTCCGGATATGAACGGTAGCCGTTGGGATATAAATAAGATGGAGCAGGGGCAGTATAGTCCGGTGAATGGGAATGAGGTGAGTAGTCATGTGAAGGTATGTGGGTATGAGTCTGCGCAGATGATTCGTGTCCATGGAAGGGTGTTTGCAGCTTGTACGACGTGTGGCTCGACCCGTGCCCACCAGGACCCACGGTGCTCGAACGCCGCACGTCGCCCACGCTCGGATTAGAGCCGATGGACTGAGTATAGACGACTTGAGGGCCGTCTAGACCGTACGCCATGCTCCTCCCCTTCCACAACCGGTCCATCTCCCACGCGTCTCGTGCTCTGAAGGCGTTCAGGTCAGCAGCGGAGGGCATTTCAGAGGTAGGACGTGCTGACGTAGAGGGGTGTCTCTCGAGATGCGCCCCTCCATTGTCTGCTGCGGTGGTCTGTACCTTGCCTGTGGCAGTATCGACGGAAGTCCGGTGCCCATTCGCCCGATGTTCACTGTGACTCTTCCGCTTCTTAGAGCTACTCTCCTTCGTCTTCGACACGTGTTTCGACAGCTGAGACTGAGGCGGGGCTTGCTGATATAATGAATCCATGCTGGCCGCACGAGTGTGACCCTAGAGTCGATCAGTGAGCGAGTAGAAGACCAAGATATTATTACTGGACGCACATTCGTGACCGCTTCCTTCGCCTTCTCCTTCTCGTGCCGTTTGCTCTCCCTCTTAGTGAGTTTCTTTGGCTTTGGTTCCTCCTTCAACGTCTTACTCCTCTTTGCCGGCTCTGGTGATCCCACCACCTCCCAGTGTTCCCCATGGGCCACGAAAGTCTGACCAGTCGTGGGAACTTGGCCTGTAGACGGGCTGCGTATGAGACGGAATGTCTCCGTCTCGCGGCTCTTCACAGAGCTCGATGTCATTATGCGCGAACTACTCTCCTTCTTTGTCGGCGAGGATTCGCGTGACGAGCGGGTCCCATTGGTAGTGGTTGCACCTGACGGAGTGATGATTATAGGAGACGGGATGACAGGCACAGGTGACCGCATGTCAACAGGGGGAACATGAGGCGTCGGCGGGTTGGCGAGAATGGATGCTTTCGACAGGGGAGAATCATCCGCAGAACTCGATGAAGCAATAGCCTGAACGATAGCGGGCGCCGCCGATGGTGATTGGTGCGAGGCCTTGGGGAAAGGTACTGTAGGGCCGTTCACGGGCTTCATGCTCGATGACCCATTGTGGGGTTGCGGATGCGAGGAAGGCTGCCTGTCCGGAGAATGGAGCGTGGAATGCTTAGTCGACGACGAACCCTGACGTGCATCGCTTGACGACTTCCCAGTACTGGAACCTTGACGAGAATGCCTGGGCGACGACACATGCTGGTCAAGAGAGCGGCGGGATGGCGACTTCATTGCCGCCGAGGAAGGCTGGATCTCGCTTGACCCCCTTGAGCTGCTGGGCTGATGGCTGGAAGGTAGGTGTTTCTCGGACGACCGACGGATAGGGGACTTAGGCGGAACGGATGGTGAATCTTTCTCAATGGGTGTCAACGCTGGCGAGTTCATCTCCACTGGGGAGGAGACGAGTCCATTCAGCTGTCGATGTAGGTGACCTTCGGAGACGGGGGTGATTATGGGTAGTGCTTTGTCATCAGATGGTCGAGAAATTGTTCGGGATAGAGGCGAGGCAATCTCATGAGGAGGAAGTTGTACGGGCGGACGGGCGGGTGAGTTGTCGCTAGACGAGGGCGAGTCCGGGTTCGCGATCGTTAGGCGACCAATGGAGAAGGGCGTCTCCAACGAAATGGATGACTTCCGGTCCTCAATCTCGTTATCAGGATGAACAGGCGGGGGAGTGGCCACGTCCGGGCTCGTCGCAGTGTCCACTACCGGCGGAGGGACGCGTTTGCTGGCGTCAGTACTCTGCCTCGAATGAGGTGGCTTCTCTGGAGAAGGAATCCGAGGTGCCAAAGAGGACGTACGTCTCTCTGGCTCGACACTGCCCTGTCGACTGCTTGGGTCGTGTCCCTCGTCCGTCACTGCCAAACTGTGGCGCGTACTCTTGCGCATGACGCTGAATCTCTTCGCCAACCTCCCCAACACACTCCCGCGTTTCTCCTTCTTCTTCGATGGCGCCACGGAATGTGTAGAGATAGACGCTGGGATGGATACCTGAGACGCCGTTGGTGGAACGCCGGACGCCATTTTAGAATGTTTTCGTCCAAGCGTCTTCGGGTGACTACTGTCCGAAGAAACTACGGTCGCGGTAGGATCAATGGGCGTGACCGGCGCAGAAGCAGAAACTTGGACGTCATGGGTATCTTCTGTTTTGCCGCCAAACACGCTGCGTATTCCCGGCTTTCGCTTCGAGAGTTTGCGAGAGAGTTTGCGAGAGAGCTGTGCGGCCTCGAACTCGGCAGCCTGCAGGTGTATGGCGGAGGTTGACTGGGACAAAGGCGAGGGTGTCGTTGTCTTGTGCCGTGGCCCACCATTGAAGCTTGCCATGCGAGACTGTGGACCCTTCTGTGCAACGTGTGAGCAGTGCCAATGGCGACAAAGGGCAGTGATACTCACGTCTGTTTCATCTGGAGACGTAACAGCCCTGTCTGAATTGATTCCGATGTCGTAGGGAGACTGGTGATGCCAATTCGAGCCCCAAGGGTCCGACGCATCGAGGAGGTCCACAGGCGTCATTGGGCAGTGTTTGAGAGTTTTCGCGTCCTCTTTGGCACACCGTCCGGAATGCGGGTCTGCGAAGAGCTCGGAGTGGGCAAGGGTGATCCAGAAGGTGACCGGCTGGGGCTTGGCTTCCAGGCGGGATCATCGGAGGCCCCTTCTGCAGCCATGGGAGGGAATGATGGAGAAAAGACAGAAGATGGACGTTTGCCAAGGACATGAGGAAGGAGGTGTATGTTCCTGTAGTAACGAGGGCCAACAGGGTTGTGAATGGGGTATCGCGAGCGGAAGAGGTGGACAGGTGAAGCTGCCCACTCGCCCTCCTTGTTGAACCATGCTGGCAGCTCGTTTAGGGGGTCGGGGATGATTGAGCGAGTGGTCGGCATGCCAAAGTTGTCGACGGACTCGAGGGTGGTGAGACTGCCTGCGTCTGCATCGCGGGTCTTGTCGCTCATGTCGTCGAGGTGGGCCGGAGCGGTGTTTGCTCGTTTAGATTTACGAGAGAAAATCGATTTTTTGCGACCATGTTTCGGGGTTTCTTTGGTTTCCATAATAGTGGCTAGGACAGTTGCATCTGAAGAGTGGGTGGAAGAGGTTGTGCTGCCTTGCCAGGACTGCGGGAGGTGGTTGTCAGTTCAAATTCGCGACTGATGCAGATTGAACCGTGTCGGCGCTTGTTGCCTCGCTTAGCGCACTCACCTCTTCGAACGGCTCGAGGCCGAAGAACTGGTTCGACCACGTCGTGTCCATGTTGTCGAGGGGCTCACCTGTCCGGGAGGGCTCACGAACAGACGAGGGCGACCACTACGTCGTGGATGAGAGAATGGGCGCCTTGCATGGTTCGAGAACTATCAATACTTTTGACTTGTCCGCATTCGGCATCCACTTTTCGCCCTGCTTTCAGTTCCTCCGCATCCCTCTCTCCTCCATCTGCGCCACATGCTCGCACCACCTCCAGCCTTTGTCCACCTCGCTCGAACCCGGCGTGCACACTGCCTCCGAAATGCGCGCCGCATGGCCGCGGCGTGCTCTCCCCGGCTTGGGTTCGTTCGTGTCGTGGCCATTGCAGTCTGCTGACCGTTTCGTTCCTTATGTCGTGTCAGTCTCGCTGTGTGCGGGTGTACTCTAATCTGCCCATCTTTCGCAATTCCATTCCGCCTTCCAGTACGAATCGATCGTACAAAAAAAGGCACTCGGGACGTTTACTTCTCCGAGAATAATATTCGGAGTGACGCGCTGTGACGCGTCTGTGGGAAGAAAGGCCATTTGGATAAGCGCGCATGGGCAGACGCGACGGATCTCGACGAGTAATCTTATCTCCAAGGATCTGCTTTAGATCTCTAGTCCATTACTATCTGCAAAATCTTCGTTTGAGGCCATCCTCCGCTCAAGCGTCCACCATGCCTCTCAGGATCCTTCTTCTGGGCTCGGGCGGCCGCGAACATGCTCTCGGTTGGAAGCTTGAGCAGTCTAAACTCGTCGATCATATCTTCGTCTGCCCCGGAAACGGCGGCACGGCTTCGGGCTCCAGAGTCTCCAACGTCTCTGATGTATCTGCTTCAGATTTCGGTGCTCTAGTTCAGTGGGCAGTGTCGAACAAAGTGCGTCTTCCTAACAGTGCAGTGGCTCTTGAACGTAATACTCTCTTAGATCAACCTCGTGCTGCCGGCCCAGAACAGCCCCTTGTAGATGGCGTCGAAACACATTTCCGCAAAGGTACGTACTCTAGTTCCAGCCCATTTATGTATTCAAACATGCCCATCACACAGTCGGAATACCTGTCTTTGGGCCTAGTGCCTTGGCGCGCAGATGGAGGGTTCAAAGGCGTTCTCAAAGGACTTCATGGCGCGTCAATCCATCCCTACAGCGGCTTTCCGCATCTTCTCGTCTTCTCAGTACGAAGAAGCTGTAAAATATGTGCGCACGTGCGGTCACAAGATCGTGCTAAAAGCTAGCGGTCTTGCGGCCGGCAAAGGGGTGCTGATCCCGGAGACAGTCGAGGAGGCGATCGCCGGCCTAGAGGAGATCATGGTGAAAAACGTCTTCGGCTCTGCAGGTCCGTCCGCTTACTGTCCACGAAATCGTCATCTTGACACCAGCTATAGGCAGTGAGGTTGTCGTAGAGGAGCTATTGACGGGACCAGAGCTTTCGGTCCTGGCCTTCTCGGATGGGTACACCGTGATCCCTCTTCCCGCAGCGCAGGATCACAAGCGGATAGGCGAAGGCGACACCGGGCTCAATACAGGGGGAATGGGTGTCTATGCGCCCGCGCCCATCGCTACGCCCGCTGTCATGGAACAGATCATGCAGCAGAGCCTCCAACCGACGATAGATGGAATGCGAAAAGAAGGTATTTCATTCGTCATTTCTGTTTGACTTTGAAACCAATTACCGTGACTCTAGGGTTTCCGTTCGTCGGGCTGCTCTTCACCGGATTCATGTTAACGGAGTCCGGGCCCAAAGTTTTAGAATACAACGTCCGCTTTGGCGACCCCGAAACTGAAGCGCTGATGCTGTTGCTTAGCGAAGATACCGATTTGGCTGCTGTATTATTGGTATGGGTCGGCACTTTATGCTGTCCGAAGTGCTAACGGAACGTGCAGGCTTGTGTAGAACATCGACTCGACTCTGTATCAATAAAAACCCGTCCAGGGTTCGCTGTATCCGTAGTTCTGGCATCCGGGGGTTACCCAGGGAGCTATGCCAAAGGGAAGGAAATCACAGTAGGAAAAGTTCCTTCCAGTACGTTTGCGTGGCTGTTCCAAATTCCGGGTCAATCTCTGAAGCCATCACCCGTCTGCAGACGTGGTTGTTTTTCATGCAGGAACAACCAAAGACACGAACGTAGTCAAAACCTCCGGAGGCCGTGTGATCGCGGTCTCCGCCTACGCCCCCACCTTGCGCGAAGCGCTCGACGCGGCGTACGCGGGCGTCAACGAAGTCAACTTCGAAGGCAAGGTCTTCCGACGAGACATCGCTCACAGGTACCTGGCACCTCAGGCTCTTCCGCCACATAACCCATAACTCTCGTTGCAGAGCTCTCACGTCGGGGGCCTCCGCTCCCGGCCTCACATATGCACAGGCGGGCGTCTCGGTAGACGCAGGTAACTCCCTCGTGGAAGCCATCAAGCCCTATGTGCGCGCCACGCGCCGCTCTGGCGCCGACGCTGAGATCGGTGGCTTTGGGGGTGTCTTCGACCTCAAAGCCACAGGCTATAAAGATCCGGTCTTGGTCAGTGGCACCGATGGTGTCGGCACTAAGCTGCGGGTAGCAGTCGACGTGGGTATCCATGACCTTGTCGGTGCGTGCCCTGCCCAATTCGAAGCTCTTGTTCTCATCCGTTGATTCTAATTGTATGCCAGGCATCGATCTGGTGGCCATGTCCGTCAACGATCTGATTGTGCAAGGTGCAGAGCCGCTGTACTTCCTGGACTACTATGGCTGCAGCAGACTTGACGTCCCGGTCGCCACACAAGTGGTCAAGGGCATCGCGACTGGGTGCCAGCAGGCCGGGTGTGCGCTAATTGGAGGCGAAACCGCGGAGATGCCTGGGATGTACCAAGAGGGTGCGTGTTTGTGGAGCTTTAGCATTAGCATTGAATACGGTCCGCTGATATGTGTATGCTAAATATGCAGGCGACTACGACCTCGCGGGCTTCGCCGTGGGCGCCGTCGAGCGACACCAGATACTGCCGAAAAACAACATCCAAGCTGGCGACGTTCTGCTCGGCGTCCCCTCGTCCGGGCTGCACTCGAACGGCTTCTCGCTCGTGCGCAAGGTGATTGCAGTTTCCGGCCTGTCGTACTCGTCGCCATGCCCCTGGGACAGCAGCATCACCCTCGGCCGCGCGCTGCTCGAGCCGACGCAGATCTACATCAAGACGCTCTTGCCGGCCGTCAAGGCAGACCTGCTCAAGGGCATGTCGCACATCACCGGTGGCGGGTTCATCGAGAACATCCCCCGTGTTCTNCCAAAAGGCCTCGGCTGCTACGTCGACGCGGCGACGTGGGAACTCCCGCCCGTGTTCCGGTTCCTCATGCAGCACGGCGGCATCGAGCCGCTCGAGATGGCCCGGACGTTCAACAATGGCATCGGCATGGTGCTCGTCGTCGCGCCGGCGAACGTCGACAAGGTGGTTGAGTCACTGTCCCGCGCGGGGCAGGCAAAAGTGTTCCGGATCGGAGAAATCACGACCGAAGCGGGGGTCCAGATGCGGAATGTGGAGACATGGAAGGCGTGAGGAGGCGCCTTGTACGTAGACAGTAATATTGCAGGAGGCATATGAACTTATCTACGGCGGAGAAAGCAGAACTACAACGGGGAGCCATGTATTTTGATAGGCGACGAAGTGAGGCGAAACGTGGGTGAGTTTGGGTTGGAACACAGAGATGCCACGGGCGACGATATAGTACGAAAGCGAAAGTATCGCAGATATCAATTTAATAGCGTAAATAGCCTATAGGTAGACCAAGACACAGTAGGACAATATGATGACGAGAAAGCGGAGTAGTGAGTGTGGATCTAGGGCGACCTGAGACAACAGAGATGCACGGTGAGATGTAGGAAATGTTTATGCTGGTGAGATGGAGCAGGGTCCCAAGACATGCTGCAGATTAACAAAGGCGAGAGGCGGATGGCGAGGGGAAATACTGAAAAGGAATATATATGGACGAAGACGAAAAGAGAACCTGAGAATACACAAGACACAAGAGCAAAATACTGCACCATCAACCGATGGCCCTAGGAAAGAGTGACTGGCACATCGATGTTTTACGCGGAGACGGAGACTTCCTTGGAAGCATCGGGCGCCCCATTAGCAACCGCCGCGAAGGAGATGGGAAGCTTATTTACAACGGGCTCCTGATGAACAACAGGTGCGGGTTTAGCCTCGGGAGTCTTCGACGCCTGTTACATGACCATTAGCACGGGCGACCGGTGGGGAGGACAAACAATCTACCTGAACGGAAGGAGAATGGCCGCTGTCTGACGCGCCGTCGGAAGAAGCTGGTCCCTTGGAAGTCTCCTTGCGGGCAGGCGGAGGCGCCTGCAAGACCTGAGCGGCGGTAGGGCCTGCGTGACCATTGGAATGGCCATTGAAAGCGGGACTGCGGGAGGGAGGGGTGGTGGAACCTCCCAATACCGGGAATTCATCAGCATTGGGTACGCGCTGCTTCGGGGCGAATGGCCTGCCGACACGTTGCTGCCCATTCGGCACAGAGTTGAAGGGCTTGTTCACAGCGGCAGGGTGAATGCGGGCCGGACCTTCAGGAGGCGTCGCATTGCCGCTGACGGGGTTGCGCTGGAAGTTGTCCTGTGATAATAGTCAGAACTGGCCTATGCATACATTATCATGGCGCTTACATCGCGGACGTTCAGGTTGGCAAGCTTCTCCTCGATAGCGACAACGCCGTTCATCGGGGGAGGGGGCCGAAACCGACCGCCCCTGCCGGGGAAGTGAGGCTGGTGTGGCACTGCCGAATCCGCAACGTGAGGGAAGCGGCACTCATCCCTGCAACGATATCACAATAAGCGAATGAGTTAGCACATGTATCAAATACACGTACCCATTCCTGCAGCGCCCAGACGGGAAGAACATGCATGGAGGCTTGCGGCCCAGGGATGGTCTCCGCATACCACCGCGCCTCATGTGGGACATGTCACGATGGCCATTGGGGTGGAAGTGGTCGGCAACATGCGACTTCTCGACGCCATTCACCTCAGGAGCCGCGCCTGGCACGGGCGGAACAGGCTGACCATATTGGCCAATAGAGTTCCTCCGAGGGTCATAAGGATGAACCTGGGGCGGTCCAGCCATGGGCGGCGGGGGGTAAGCAGACGGTGGCGACTGAGGGCCCAGAGGACCTTGGCTGATCGGGGGAAGCGGAGGGATCGACATCGGGACCGCGACGGATCCCGGGTGGGGGTAAGACGGCGAAATGGGAGAGACTGCACCATAGGGCGCAGCAGGCGCGCCGTTGGGGCTGAAGGGTGCTTGGACAGGAGAGACGATCTCTGAGGCAGCCCTAGCATGCACCATAGGTGCCTGCGGGTGCGCAGACGGCGGAGCTGACTGGGGAGAGACAGGAGCCATGTGAGGCGGCGGCAAACCGTTGGGAGATTGGAACGAGGGCGGTGGCATCGGGTAGAAGTTGGGCTGGTACATATGCGGGTTCATGGATTCGTAAGGAGCGGGATACTGGGAAGGTGGGGGCATGGGTCCCTGATAGTAGGGCCCTTGGGGATGCGCGAACATGCACGAGGGGCCATAGCGGCACGCAGGGAAGTACCTGCACGGGATGAGACGCGCGATCTCAGGCGGCGGCAGGTTGGAGTGGTGGCCAGCAACCTGTGGCTGCTCGTCAGCGGCCTGCGCAGGTGGCGGGGGAGGGGGTTGAGGGTAGTAGGGCATAGACCCATCGGGAAGAGGCGGAACGGGCATTCCGGGGTAATAAGCATAAGGACCTGGGGGAGGCATGGGGTAGCCCTTGGAGGGATCAAGGGAAGGATCATGTGCGTAGACTGGGCCGGGATGGACGGAGTCACCGTTTACTTTTGGGGGAGAAGCAGCTTGCAGCAGCTCCAGCATGGCAGGGTCCGACGTGTACTGCGCTGGAACACCGTGCACAGACGCGTTCTCCGGATTGGCGCCTAACAAGGGTATATATATGAGAATATGCCCCAGAGGACGCGAGGTGGGCCACGGCACCTTTTTCGAGGAGAGCCTTGACAACGTCATGGTGTCCGTTTTTGACGGCGACGATGAGAGGAGTCACACCTTCCTGGTCTTGAAAAAGAGGAGATTGAATTACGGTAACAAGGGCGGGGAAGAGAAGGAACGCAGCATACCTTTGATCTCAATATCGGCAGAGGAGAGCTGTACAAGCAAAGCATGTACGGTGGGGAGGTCACCTTGCGAAGAGGCGTTCCAGAGTTCAGAGACCATTTAAAAGCACGGATAATTGAATATACGGCGAGAAGGTCGGGGAGATGCAGAAGCGGGTCGGAGGAGAGGAGGAGAGGGCTTGCAGAGGAGGCGGAAGACCACCACAGACAAGTGCTATGAGCGGCGCTCGGCTCTCTCAAAATTTGCCTGGGAAAGATCTCGATACCAGATTACGCTGACACAATCACCAGAAGTCTTTTCCTCGGCACCGGGGTCCGGCTCCCTTCGGCTCATGATTCATGACCTTCGACATCGTGGCTCACCGACGTTCAAAGTAACAATGTCTATAGCTACTCTACATTTCCCTCCAGTAATCCTAGCTTTCGCAGCAGCACTCGCACAGGCCCTCCCGCCGTCTCGGGCAGTTGAAGCTCTCGGATCGGCGGCTGCGACATCAACCACCGAGCCCGCTCTTCTACGTCTTTACCTGCGGACACAGCTGCGTCAGTGGCTGTCGGTCATCACCGGGGTTCACTCCTTTACCTTCATACAGGACCTCATAAACCTGATCATGACTCAGTAAACACACCTATCAGACGCAGTTAATTAACTCACTCCAGTTGCAATGGGCGCCACAACACCAAGTCCATCGATGAGGGCTTTGAGACCCTTCGCGGTGCCTAACACCCTCCGCAACGCTACCAAGCGTACGTATGATCTCATCGAGCGCCTCTCCTTTTCCAAGTCGGAATCCGACTGTGTAGTTTCGACTCGTCGGAGAGCTGCACGTCAGGAATAAATCTCCGACGCCAGCCAACGACAGGAATGTCAGTGGGTTGGCACCATACGCTGTCCCGATCCTGGTCATTTCGGACAGGCCACGGGTAATAAGCACTGTTCCGCGTCAGAAACGGTATGTCCGCTGCGTAATGAACTCGGAACTCACTGGCCCTGGTGTTGTTCTCGAAGCCGAGACCATCAGCTATGCCTGCTGCTATCGCATAGACGTTCTTCAACGCCCCTGCAAGTTCAATACCAATAGGGTCATCGCCGGTATAGCTGTATGCATGTCAGACGAAGACCAGGTGCATGGAGGCATGTACCAACCAGCGGAACCATGGTTGGTGGAATAGTTGTGATGCTCTCTCTGCATGGCTTTGGGAGATAGATGCGACCGAAACAGATGTAGGTTGCCGCCTCACGACTTCGTAGACGTCAGGATTCAGACTCTTTCAACTACTAGGACACTCACTTTCTTTCGCAAAGGATGGTCCTGACTATAAAGGCAGTCAACATCTAGAATTCGGACATGCGGGATCATTTGCAGCTCACAATAAATGTAGCAGCTCGAGCAATGTCTCTACCACAGGTGTCTGCGATGATCTCTAACGTCAAGGCGTTCGTGGCCTTTTCGATACCTTTATTAACAAATATGAGTAGCGGTAGATTATCTTCATTCAGTTTGGGTCGTAGTTGAATCAATGTCTCCCTGGGCGACTTGCATTAGTGGGAGGCGAAGAGAACTGTTGAAGCATTCATTACCTGACACCCTCCGTGGGTATAGCAAACAGCAGTACGTCTACTCCTCTGATCATTTCAGTATCAGGGAACTCAGGGCCCACGGCTCGGATCTTTTCAGAGAAGACATGGTCCTTGAGAAAGGAAGGGTTTCGATGGTGCTCGTTGAAGTACGCAGCCAGGTTGTCATCACGCGACCACATGAGAACGTCATGGCCAAAATCACCCAGATGATCGGCCAGACAGCTTCCAAAGTTTCCGGCGCCCAATACGAGAACTTTAAGCTTCGGGCCAGGTGACGGGCAGGGTGAGGGCATCTTGAATCGAGATGGATGGGCGTGTCGAGGGCGGTCCTGGACGAAAGACGAGGTGTGGTAGGAAGGAGGTCTTCTCGCGATGCGATGGATTGATAGGATGGGGGTTATTCTGAGTTGTTTGGGACGGAAGGAAGAAAGACGAGCAGAGAGCATGTAGCACCTGGAAAGCGGGTGTCAGGCTCTGCAGCAAGTCCGTACACGTCACCCAGCGCGTTCATTCGACCCCAGCTGATCGCGTCCCGATTCACATGTTTCTTCCCCCAAACCCCACATGTTGCTGGCAATTCGACGGCGCAAAACAGGGACAGAATCTAGCATTTGGACGGTTCTCCAGGCCTCTTTCGAGTTGGAGACGATGATCCGAGTTTTTGAGATTGCGAAGCACTGCTCCCCGACCTTGTCACGGGCGTGACAGGTACGTGGAAGAGTGACGGTCACGGAGCTCCTTGCTCTCACTGTCTCGGACAGTGGCCAGCGCTCTCAGCCGACTTATTTCCATCGTGCAACTTCCGCTCTTTCCTTCCTATTCTTATTGCCAACTGTAATCGCTGGAGCGACGGCACCTTCCCCATTTCATCCTTGATGCCAGTACAAGATCGTACGAACGAGTTCCGGGCGTGCGTAGAGTCGATACGGAACAGGTCGTCACTCCCTTCCCGGGGCGCCGAGGCGAAGCAACGCCTGCTTCAGTCGCAGGGCAGGGGGGAGAAGAGCGAGTTCTCGAGGACAGCAATTGCTATCGCCAAGGATATCACGAGCAGCAACTTGAAGCTGGCGAAATTGGCACAGTGTGAGTTCCAACAATTAGGGCAGTAGCTTCTACGGGCAGGCTTGAGCTGACGTGTTCCAGTGGCCAAGAGGAAGACACTGTTCGACGACCGACCCGTCGAGATTAGCGTATGCTGCACAAACTCCAGTCTCTTGCTTCACGCTTACCGAGCATCCTGACAGGAACTTACCTTCGTCATTAAACAAGACATCGCGAATGCCAACAAACAGATAGCAACACTGCAGGCCCATGTGAAACAACAAAAATCCCAAGGAAAGGCCTCGGCGGAGGCTAAGCAGATAGACGAACACAATCACAATGTGGTCATGCTACTGCAGAACAAGTTGGCGGAAACGAGCATGACCTTTAAGGACGTCCTCGAGATACGCACACAGGTGCGTGGCGCCTAACTTCCAAAAGATTTCAGACTCTGAATCACCTCAATTAGAATATGAAAGAGTCGAAAGATAGGACAGAACAATTCATGTACTCCACAGCATCTGCTGCCAATCAAGCCCCCGCCAGTGTGTATACTCCTTTCACGTCGATCCACTTCCATTTGTTTACTTATCCTCCACCCTAGACTCGTACCTCTTCCAGAGCTCACAGCGACAGGATCCCATGGGTGACGGATCGACAGGCCGGTACGATGCGAAAGGCAAAGGCCGGGCTACGTCCAATGGCGACATGCTCGCAATGGATCTGGAGCATGTGGAGGAGGGAGCGGGGTCGCAGAATGGGGGAGGAGCATTTATGCAGATGCAGCTTGTTGAGCAGCAGGTACGCCAGTCCCAGTGATCTCGGCGCGCGCCTACGCTGACCTCTCTACAGGACAGCTACATCCAGTCCCGGTCAACTGCCATCGAGTCGATTGAATCGACCATTTCCGAGCTTGGTCAGATATTCAACCAGCTAGCTCACATGGTGGCCGAGCAACGAGAAACTGTGCAAAGAATCGACGCTGACACAGTGGACATCGCCTCGAATGTCAGCGGTGCTCAACGAGAACTGCTCAAGTATTATGCCAGCATATCCAGCAACCGCTGGCTGATGTTGAAGGTCTTCGGAGTCTTGATTGTCTTTGTGAGTCCTGCCTCCCCGTCTTCCGTCCCGCCCAGTTTCTGACGATATGCCCTGGATAGTTCCTTATCTTTATCCTAGTTTCATGAGGACTTTGCACGGCTGGTGCCGTTTCTGTATATTTCATAGGACACATGCTTTCATGGACTAATTCGCTCATTCCAATCAGATAGATATCCATATGCGAGACCTAGCAGTGATACCCGTACGAAATATAGCATCTGAAGACAAAACCCACTCAACCAACAGGTATGGCATTCACACCCGTTCCCCACTCCCTGGCCTTAGCATTTGGCCGCTTGCCCCGCTTCTTCGCATTCTTACCGCCACGATGTGTCTCCCCGTCGTCTACATTCTCAACTGTCCACGTCCGCTTCGCTCTAGGTGCGTCGCCCTCGCCTGATGAAGCAGAGAAGCGCTGCGGCTTGTAAGAAGCCACTTCATTCGGTGCTCCATGCTTCTGGAGCTTTTTCATCTGAGACGAGAAGGTCAGCGTAGCGAACGCAGTCAATCCATAATGTGAGACTCACTCGTTGCGCGGTCAGTTCCTTGTTTCGCTCCTTTAGCTTCGCTATCCGAGTCTCGCTCTTTCCGCCGCCTCCTGCTGTAAGCTCGACATTAATCTGTCGTCCGTCAAGCTCCGAGTGATGCAACTTGAGAGCCTGCTGCACAGCAGGGCGAGCTGAAAATTCGAGGAAGGCACATCCTTTCGATTTGTTGACTGTTGCACCAGGCCTCGTCTGTTTGGGGTTCAGGAGGCGGATAGTTGGTGGTGGGTCTTTGGTTGACAGGTGAAGCCGAGTCGCAATGAGAGAAACGATACGACGTACCACAGACCGCGAAGTGTTCTGCTATGGCTTCACGAGTAGTGGTGTACTTCAAGTTTCCTGAATTCAGTGAGGACGAGATCAGCAATAGCATATGTGAGATGGAGCCATGACATACCGAGGAAAAGAATGAGACGCTGCTGTTTCGACTTCAGATCCACCTTCTCTGCGTCTGCGTCTGCGTCTGCGTCCCCGCCTGCGTCCTTGGCCTCGCCCCCCTCGGCGGCAGGCTGCTTCTTCCGCTTCTTGACGCCAGATTTCTCCGCGCCGCCGTCGACCTCCTTTCCTGTAGCCCCACCCTCTCCCTCAGCGTCCCTCTTCCGCTTCTTTGACTTCGCAGCCACCGCTTTGCCTTGTCCACCCTGGTGTCCATCGTCGACTTTCTCCTTCCGCCCAGCCCCGCTACGCTTCCCCTCCCCTTCTTCGACACGCGCCGCACCTTGCCCTTCACCGAGCGCAGCATCAGCCAGATCCTGATCTTCGGCGACAGGAACGGCAAGACTAAGTTCATCAGCATCGTCGCCGCCTTTGCCTTTGCCTTTGCCTTTGCGTCCGCGGAATGCGAGGGCCTTCTTTTGCTTCTTGGTGAGCTTTGGGGCGTCGACGGTCATCGAATGGTGATCGTCTCCGGCGAAGGACGCGGTGCCGTAGTCTGGGAGGGGCTTGACTTACGACTGGATGAGGCGCGAGAGGAGGCCGATCGCGAGTCGCCACCCGAATTGAAGTGTTTGCGGGTTCTCACGTGGTTCTTACGATAGCGGTGTCTCGTCAGCATGATGTTGGTGCATGCATGAACACGCTCGGAGCAGTTCTGCATGGTGAAGTTGTTCAAAAACAAACCGAGGAAAATACGGAGGTCAAACAAATACTATAATGGATACTAGAGCTGCGATCTGGTAGCGATGGTGCGAGAATACGATAATGCAAAGGGTAAATAAGGCCAAGAGACCAATATCATACCGATACGAAGTACAAGTATGACGTGCAGTATAGTACAAGATGCAAGGCGACATGCAGCGGGGAATAGGCCGAGGAGGTGCGAGTGTAAGTGCGGATAGCCAGGAGCCTGAAAGAAACCGGATACTATGCCCGCAAGAATGAAGAAAATATGTATGACATCCGTTACTTGGACTACGAATCGTCGAGACTCAACCCGTTGACGCCGTCGCCCGCCCCTTTGATCTCTCGGTCGTCCAGCTCGCATTTTCGGCTGCCCAAACGCAGTGGACGAGCGATAGGGCTCGCGAGGCTCATGGACGACCGCATAGTGGGGCTCGATGCGACGCTTGAAGGACCAAAGCTTTGTCTAGACAAAGCGAGCGCGGAGGTACTGACTGTGGGGGATGATGTGACAGAGTTGGTGCTGGAGCTCGCGATGGGGATAGCAATGGGTCGTGATGAACTGGACGAAGAGCGAGGGATGTAGATTGGGGATAGTGAGGAATGGTTGTCCCGTAGGAAAGATATGGATGGGGAGACGGCACGCCGCTTCGATGCGGTGGGGTAAGGGTCGAATCGGTCGTCGTCTGACAGCAATCATTAGCCGTTGACAGTTTTCTAGTGGACAGGGAACTCACGCTTGCGCTTATTCGTGCGCACAGCCGACGCAGTTGGCGGCGGTGTGTAGCGCCATTGGTGGAGGCTTGTCGGGACAGACGGCGAACCATATGCAGACGACGGCTATGACGACAGAAATCAGCAATGCAGTGAAAGAATGAACAGGTTTGGACTCACCATGTCAACATCCATAGCTGCTCCACTGATTGGGCTGTCCAGTGCCAAGTCATCGCCATTGACGCTACCACCAACACTCGGCACAGGCGTCCTCGGCTTGCTGATTGGTATGGGCTCGGTCGAAGAGGGGGGTGCGAAGGCGAAGGCGAACCCCTGTTCCTCTCCGTCATCGCTGGGCGTGTCCTCCCTCTGGGTGTCCTCACCCACTTCTTCAGGGTACCTGCCCCTGTCAGAAGGGGCACGAGGCGTGCGGGGCTGCGCGGGCAACTCGGAGAAGGACGCTACCAAGCGCTGGAACTGTGCCTCGGATTTGACCTCATTCTCGTCTGGGCGGGATTCTGAGAGCAGGTTAAGGATGCGGGGCAATTTTGGCTGCATAAGAAGTGAGTGGTTATGGGGTAACCAACAAAGGCATCAACATACAGGATGCGATAGGCGCCGGGTGTATGGGTGGTGCAGGAACTCGCTACTGCCGATGCCCATTGAGGTAGAGGGGTCTCTGGGAGGAGTACGAGGCCTGCTGGTTTGCATGTTGGAATCGCTATCTCCCGGATCCTTTTCACTTTGGGAGCCTTGGAGAGGGGGCGTGGCGTTTTCTGAGCTGGAAGGCGAGCTGTCTGTCCACATGAGTTCCCGGTCATTATCAGATTCCAGTGATGAGCGCGGCAGCTGCAAGGTGAACGAGGATGCCAGCGGGCTGCCCAGGCGAGAATCAGAACTTGATTTGGGTGGCAGGAGGTTGGGTGTGCGAAAGCGGAAGAACAGAGGGTTGAACTCGTCGGCGTTGCTCGTGGTTTGGCCTAACGATGTTGGGGGAGTCGTAGCGATCGGCGAGGGGAGTGCAAAATCGGATGCTGAAGCTGGTAGGGAGGGTCGAGTTGACTTTGACATCTGCTTGACGATACGAATGACATGCGGGAGAGATGGTAGTGGGAGAACGCTGTATATACTCCTGTCACTCTCGGCGTAAGCTATAAGTGCGGCGGACCCAGGCGGACCGCTACTATCCCTCGGTAGCGACACAAAAGGCGCCGAAACAATGACGAGCAACAGAGCAACGAAGAGCCCAATTTTATACTAGTACTACTCTATGCACTACATCGCTGATAAATCCCCCCACACACAAGCTTAGACTCAGACTACAACTTAGATACCAGCAACGACCAAGTCGTATGCACTCTTGGAAGCAGTGCCGAGGAGGACTGTGTGTATCAAGTCAACCAAAAATACACATTCCATGAAATCAAATGCGCTCACCAAGAAGGGCGGGAGTACCAAGGAAACCGCGGTTCCGCTGAACACCGACATGTGAGCGATCCGTTCGCGAAGGTCCAACTAACTACTCACCTTTTTCGGGATACCAGTCGAATATCCGGCGGTGTACAGGATACGAGAGAACGACCATATACCACAGGCGGCGGCCGCGACAATCGGGTAGTTCAATCCAGCAATGAGCGTGCTGCAAAAGGACCCGTGTCAGTATCAAAAAGATGTCGTTATGACCAGCAACGTACGTGACAATAACACTCGGCATGTACTCAAGAGTGTTCTGGTGGGCCCCTGTGATCCGACCACATGAGCCACATACAAGCGACCAATTCCCTGACATCACTCACGCTGCTTGCAGTTGAAGATATGAGCGGTTTTGGAGGCTTCCGCCTCAGCCTTCTCGGCATAGACTAAAGGTGGCGGTTCAGAAGCCAGATTCAAGAAAGATAGAGAGGACATACGCTGAGGATATGGAATAGAGGCCGATTTCCTTGCAGAGCCGACCACGATGGATTGCCATGCGGTGAGGAAGACTGTGGAGAGTAGCGAGGCTGCTACGTAGGAGAAACTACGAGCAAAAGTTAGCAGCGGTATTANGGTAGANGGGGATGGAGGGCAAATACCCTTGGGGAACGTGGATGGTGGACATATCGCGTAACAGTGGTTGGAGAGAAAGAGAGAGACCATCTTCGGTATTTATATATTTGGAGGGAAAATCAAGCCGGAAACGCGCGTCAGAAGAAAGCTCGCCGTTGCCGTGGCCCGGGGCTGGCACTGAGACGTGTGGCTATCGAGCAGAGCGGCGACGCGTCACTTTTGTCCACGTAAGCCGCTGACGTCCGCCGACTGATTAGATCCTGCACGTTCTTGCATTTTCTGCTTCATCCATCTGTCCCCCGTCGAAAAAATGTCAAAACGCCCTGCAGACAGTGCCCCCTCCCCTTCAGCAAAAGCAAGTCGCACTGGCCCGACCCGCGACAATGCCCCAGAAAATGATGAGATGGGCGAGTTCGAGGACGCATGGGAGGACGAGATTGAGGACGATGTAGTGGATGGAAACGATGAAGATGGTATGTAGGTGTTTTCCATCTGTTCGGTGCTCTGTTATCCATTATTTTCTTCTGCAGGTATGGATGTCGATGATGTTATGCCTCCAATCGAGGAATCCGATGAAAAACCTCCCGCACCTAGCGTTTTCCTCCCGGGCGTCCATACTCTCGGGAAGGATGAGATTCTTGAAGCAGATGATTCGGTCTACATCATGCGACACTCGATGAACGTGAACTGGCCCTGTCTCTCGTTTGACGTGCTCCGCGACAACCTTGGCGATGAGAGGCAGCGATATCCTGCAACTGCATACCTTGCGGCCGGCACACAAGCAGACACTGCTAAAAACAACGAGATGGTTGTGTACAAGCTCACCTCGTTACACAGAACCCAAAAGGATGGAGGTGCGTGCACTGCATATTTTTCCTACGCTCCATGCTCATCTGTCGCAGACAGCGACGATTCCGATGATGAGAATGAGAACGAAGATGACCTCGATGAAGACGCTATCCTTGAATTCCGTTCTATTCCTCACTTCGGCGGTGTGAATCGAGTTCGCGCACAACCATTACCCCCGGCCTCTCCACTACCTCCCGTATCGCAGCCATATCACGTCGCAACTTGGGCGGAAACAGGCAAGGTCCACATCTGGAATGTCCGCCCTCTCATCGAAGCATTGGAAGTTCCTGGGTACACCTATGACAAATCGCGGGTCCAATCGCCCGTGTACACTGTGAACGCGCATGGCGGTGCTGAGGGTTTCGCAATGGACTGGGCATCGTCCGGTGGGGACAGCCCTTCAGGGCTCCGGCNTGCTTACCGGCGATATCCACTCAAAGATATACCTGACCACGTCGACACCTACCGGTTTCAATACCCTTACTCAGCCTTTTGCATCTCACATGTCTAGCGTGGAGGATCTCCAATGGAGTCCGTCCGAGCCGACAGTGTTCGCGTCGTGTTCGGCAGACCAAAGTATTCGCGTCTGGGACGTAAGGAGCAAAGGCCGACAGAACGTGGCCGGCATTGACAGCGCGCATTCGAGCGATGTCAACGTGATAAGCTGGAACAAAAACACGGGCTATCTTCTTCTGAGTGGTGGAGACGAGGGAGGTATCAAGGTCTGGGACTTGCGTAATGTCAAGAAACGAGGGTGAGCATTCCCGCGGTCGAGATTCATTTGGTCCCGTGTTGATGTTCGTTGCAGTGCGGCAGGGCCCGACCCCACGCCCGTCGCAGCCTTTACTTGGCACAAGGGACCTATCACGTCCATTGAATGGCACCCCACCGAGGACTCCATCTTCGCGGCGTCCGGCGCAGATGATCAAGTTACTTTGTGGGATCTTGCGGTGGAACAAGATAACGACGAGAGCGGTGCCATGGATGATACGGAAGAAGGCAGTCAGGACGTACCTCCTCAATTGCTATTCGTCCATCAAGGCCAGAAGGACGTGAAGGAGGTGCATTGGCATCCTCAGATGCCCGGAACTGTGGTCACCACCGCGCTTGATGGGTTCAACATCTTCAAAACGATATCTGTCTAGTGATTTAGCGCTTGGGTGGGCATTTACACTGAGGCATGTACGGTCGACTGCTCGCATTGGAAGGAAATTAGATAGAGGGGAAGGGGGGAAAACAAAAGTACGCTTAGTCCGTTCTAATAGAGACCCACTGCGTTGTTTCCTTTCGGTGCCCGCAGCTATGTTGTATGATCAGTAGACAGTCAAATCGACGCATATTGTTGAGTCACCTTCGTCATGTTCTTGTGCAGAACATCTGTCATGACAGCATAGATATTTCGGATATCGAACAGATTTTGCCGCGCAATATAGAGCTGTTTCTCGTCATGCTCTTTCAAAGCAATCTACAAGTTGGTCAGTCTGTGGCTATGTAGGCAGGCTCCGTGTCGAGAACAGCTTACAGAGTAGTCTTCGACATTGGGGTATTTGATGATTTTCGAGCAGATCTTGGCCCTGTTCAGGTGACCTTGTCGTGCATTGTCGCGCAAGTTATAGGCACTTTCCTGAGAGCGATGTAGCTCGTTCAAAACCTCTGGAGGAAAAGCATTAGTCCACAACGGACGTTGTTCTATATTGACCACAGACCTTCTTGTATTTGAACACCTATAGATCGCTAGAGTAAGCCACCAACATTACTATGTGACGTAGTAGATGTCAGAGACGAACCAAAGTTATCACCGCTGCGTGCTCCGTGTAAGTCAACAAGTCATTCTAAAACATGTATCACTTACTCTTCAATCCTAGAATGAAGTACTGTTAAGTCGACATAAATGCTAATCATAATGGAGCATACTTTGGCATGGTCAGGTTTATCCACAGTTTGACTTTGTCCTGGAGTACAAGTTAGAACACGTGCGGCTGAGTTTTCACTGTGAACCTCACGCATAATTCTGCAAGCTGTTCACATTCTCGCTTGACAGCTTCATCGACCGGGGTGAGGTGCTTATTGGCGAGCACAAGATTCGGGAAGCGTGCATAGCGACTGTCATTGACGCCGTTGCCCGCCGCCCGCCCATCTAAATCTAGCTTACGTTTCTTGACATCGGGTTCGTCTGACGTTGAGGGCGGCGGGTAGATCGTCGTGTCGGTTGTCGCCGCGGCATGAGAAATATGGAATGGGGACGAAGGGGATGATGTAGACTCGATCAACTGCTGAAGTTCACTGTGGCACCGCTCAGAGACAAGGACATTGAAAAGAGGCAATACTTACAGTATCTTGGAAGTATAATGCCGGGAGATTAATTGCAAATAAGGGAAGGAAGTTAGATCACGTTAACACACCTTGCTGGGGAACAAGCGAAATATCACGTCGTCCGCCTCCGCCGAGACCGCTGTCCGAAAGGTCTAGAGCTTTGAGCCACGCTGAATTGCTTACAGGAATCATGGACGAACCTCCAGCTTCTTTTCGGTGTCTTTGTCGAGCTTTGGGACGGGAGGCATGTTCTGGTGTGCTGACGAGGCTGTTTAGCCGCCGCGCTGCGGGGACGCGTTGCAGGCACGTTTCGTGCGCGTTGTGTGTCACTATTTGGCTTTATGGGTGCTGCGAAACGGCAGCTCGCTTACGTCACCATTAGCGCCGGCCATTCGTCTCTGAACTCGACTCTATCATATCTTTCCTAGCTCTCCGTCTTTCAATCGCGTAGTCGACCAGGACATCCAGGCCTGCTTTGTGCTCTGCTCTACGTCGCTTTAGTATTCGTTCTTCAAGCTTGCCAGCATGGCGAGTCAACTGCCTCTACTCCTTTCGGCTTTCTGACTGACGGATACGTTCCATAGGATGAGAGCGACGCTATCTCGGCCCTGACGGGCTTCTCTCTCGACCATGTTCTGTCTGGAATGTCGTTACCTTCAGGCGCAGGCCTCTCCAACCAACTTGGAATCTCCGGCATCCCTACTCTCAGTTCGGGTCAGATCTACAATGACAAGTGGGACGACGACACAGTGGGAGCGGGAGAAGGGGAGGACTATGAAGATGAGGTCGATAGGGAGCTGGAGGAAGAGGAAGAGGAGTCGTCGCCGGTGAAATTGGAGGTCGAATCGCCCCAAACAAACACTCTTCCTGAGAAGCGCGTCCGGGTTGTACGACGGCTGGTCGAGAAGCCCAAGACAATCTATGAGCGTTTTCCAACATATGACAAAGACAAGATTCTGGACTTCACGGAGCTATTGAAGGGGCGGACGATCAAGAAGCCGCGTATAACCACGCGTCCACTGTACCGTGCGTCTGGTCTTGGCGTTTGCTTTACGAATTCGTTCTCACTGACAGTATCCAGTGGAATCCGTGTATCCGAAGAAGAAGGAAGTTCCGAGGGGATTTTTGGAGACAATAGTGGGGGATGCAAAGAGGCAGGTAGAGACTGAGCGAGCGGATGAGGTCATATCGTCTGGGAACATAGAGGATGACCTTCGCCTAGCCTTGAAGGTAAGCATCTGAATCGCATCTATCAAAGGTTCTCATCTTCACATTATGCACAGAAACGGGGAGATTCGGATGTCCCAGCATCATTACCTCTCGATGACCGCTCATTCGACTTGGTCTTACTCTCAAACTGGGAAGACCAAATCATCTTCGAACCCGAGAATGTGCCTTTGCCATCTGATGTTCCCCATACTGACCTCACGACGCCTGTCAACAAAGCACTCGAGTCTGGTGCTTGGACGCAAAGCATTATCTGGAGCCCTCGCGCGCCTTTCCGAGATTTCACGCAAATCGAGTTCAACAACGAGGAAGCGACGCCTGAGACCAGTAAAATTAACCCATCGGCCCCTCAAACTAGACTAATGTCATATTCAGCGTCCGCGGATACCAGACCAAGAAAACGTGCTAGGGTTGACACGGCGCTGGCCAAGGACAAGTTCAATCTCTCCAATGACCACTTCTACGAAGTCACCAAAGAAGGTGGCCGTCACCGTATTCGCCAGACCTTCGGCCAGCTGGTCGTTGAGCACGCATATCCTGCTCAGAAGCTCCAATTGCCATTCGTGCGTATATTTGCCTTTGTACGCATTAGTCTCCTGACACGCTGTGTACAACAGTATAAGACAAGACTTATGAAACAGGAAGCTCGATCATTCCACCGTCCTGCATTACAATTTCCTACCAATATTGAGCTGCGGTTCAGTAAGGTACGGACTGCAAAGAAAAAGAAGGATAAGGCTGGGCGGAAACTGGGTCGTGGTGGCAACGTTGGCGAAGGTCTTCGAAAAACGAGCGACCTGAGTTTGCGCGACACGAGCAACTTCGTGCTCTGGGAATTTTCGGTAAGCCCTTCGTCTGAATTAATTACGGGTGATTGACTTCGCTGTGCAGGAGGAACATCCGCCTATCATGTCCAATTTTGGCATGGGAAGCATTCTTGTAAATTATTACCGGAAGAAAACGGAGAAAGATGAGCATATACCCAAGGTGAGTTCAAGTTGCTATGATATATGCTACATGAGACTAAAAGACCTGACACCCAGCTCGACCTCGGTGTGCCATTCGTATTGGAACCGCAAGACGAGTCTCCGTTCATGAAGTTTGGCTATGTCTACCCTGGCCAAACAATACCTGCACTATATAACAACTTAATCCGTGCACCCCTATTCCGACACAAGCCACCCTCCACTGACTTTTTGGTAGTAAAGTAAGACGGCATTCCCTGTCCTCAGTTGAATTCCACTGATATTTGAGTCAGGAATACGGTGAAAGGAGATACTCGATATTATATCCGAGACATCAAGAATCTGTATGTTGTGGGACAGACTTACCCAGTAACAGAGGTTCCTGGCCCACACTCGAGGAAGATCACAAACACGATCAAGTTTCGCCTACAAATCATCGCCTTCAAGCTGCTGAAGCGAAGCAGCGGGGAGCGTCTCAAGATTTCAAGGCTCATGAAATATTTCCCTGATCAGAATGAGCTGCAGATGCGACAGCGTCTCAAGGTATGCCTGGGTGTACCTCTGCGGTCGGATGTATGCTCATTCGGTATGTCAGGAATTCATGGAGTACCACAGACGAGGACCCCATCAGGGCTTCTGGCGATTGAAGCAGGGCTGGACCATACCGCCCGATCCGGACATGCTGAAGATGGTGGGCCCTGAACAAGTCGTTTTATCGGAGAGCATGCAAGTCGGCCAGCGTCATCTGCAAGACTCCGGATACAGTGGCACTGCCGAGGGCAACGACGACGACGAGGCTAATCTCTCAATTGAGCAGCAGCTCGCGCCCTGGATTACTACGAAGAACTTCTTGTTTGCTACGCAGGCGAAGGCCATGTTACGCTTGCATGGTGAAGGCGACCCGACTGGGCGTGGAGAAGCATTCAGCTTCATTCGCGTGTCTATGAAGGACATCTTTGTCAAAGCAGGCGAAGACTACGAGCAGAAACTCGGTACGCACTCTGACGCGCCACACCTCGCAGTTATCTGATCATCTCATGTCTCCCAGCGGAGGCCGAGAACCGTCCAAAATCTGCCCACCGCTACAACGTCGCCGAGCAACAACAGATCTACAAGTCCGAGATCGAGCGCATCTGGAAAGCGCAGTTCGCCTCGCTCAGCCGCAAAGACGAGCCGCAGCTCTCCGACGACGAGGACGACAAGAAGCCCAAGGCGCCGCTGCAGAAGTTCCCGACCAAGCGCGAGGACTACGCGTACTCGCCGGCCGGGTCGCCCATGGCCGCAGGCCCCTCGGGACCCTCCTCGCCCGCCTTCAGCCGCGGCTCCTCCCTCATCGCGATCGGGACAACAGCATGGGGCCTGACAGTCGCCGTGTCCTACGTATCAAGCGTCTGGTGCGTGCCTTTCCCCTTTGCTTCTCCGTGACGTGAGCTGCGTTCATTGAGCGGAACGATGATATACAGGTCGACGGGGAGTGGGTGACGGAAATTGTGCGCGATCCTGCCGTCATCCGTGCCTACGTCCGTCGACGGCAGGCTATCGAGGAAGAGACGATGCAGGCGGACGTCCTGGCGCCCACGGGCGACATCGACCGGGACAAGCGGGCGAAGAAGCGGTCAGCATATATCCTTCCTGTTCCTATGTACGTTCTGCTGACGTGGAGTTTCACTGTGACTCAGACTAGAGGAGGAGATCGCCCGTATGAAGAAAAACCAGGAGCGCCGTCTGCACCGCAAGAATGCGAAGATCGCCAAGGAGGGCGGCACGCCGATGACGCTCAACCGGCCCATGAAGCCAGACACAACGGTACGTACTCTACACACACGCGCCTACCCACCATATATCATCCACTATCAAACCATCAACCATCAACCATCCATGCACGTTCCACCTGCGCGCCTGTTCACTACCAATTACTGACCCAACTTGCCCTGGCACAGAGACGATGCGGCCATTGCGGACAAATGGGCCACATGAGTGAGTGCTTCTCCCTCCCCTTGCCCTTCCTATCCTCCACCCGCGCGCCTATCTCACACACCCCTTCCC